>CABPRJ010002367.1:1854478-1994870 GCA_902439185.1 Cinara cedri | reverse complement strand
TCCCCCCCCCCCCCCCCCCCCCCACCACCATCGCGAGAATCGTGTACTCTCGTATCGACGATGGTATAAACCGATTAAACGCGAAATGTGGTTACCGTAATATTTTATTAATACGTCACGATAAAACAAGTCTATTTTCGCGAATTCGAACAACCGACGACGCCGCGGTAATCTCATTGGAAGTTTCCGAGTTGGAAGACGTGTTTACCGATTCGTCACATGCATTATCGGTATTATTATTATTATTTTTTTTTAAATAAAACACCATTATAAATTAATAGCAACGAGTTCTCGTAATATTATACCGGCGAAACGTCGCGTTTATTTTCGCAGACTTATCGCACACTAATAATATCGCTCTACAGTAAGTTATCGTATTTCAATACGCGGGGTGACGAAACGGATTTTCGTATTTTGTTCGCGTCGTGGCCACCAGCTTACAGTACCGAACCCGTACCCGTGACCTAACGCGCCGAACGCAAATGAATGAAAACGAAAAAAAGAACAACATAAATATGAGCTATTTCCCATCACGTTTAACCGACAGGCCGAGCCAGTCCGCAGCCTACAGTGCCGTTCGTCGTTAAACGGGGTGTAGGGGGGGAGGCGCAAAAACAAATTTTTTTTTTTTTAAATCGATTTTTTCTTTCAAACTCGTATCTCTATTACCTATATCAGTGATCATATAGTCGTAGCCGGACCTTTATTTATTTATTTTTTTTTTTTTGAGAGGGGTACGCTAGAGTGAGTATACAGGAAGAAGACCGGTGAAATTTGGTGACGAGCAATGAAAAAGAAAAAAAGAAAAGATCATCAACCCAATCAACCGCAGCCTACTGGTGGCAAATCCATTAATCAGACCCCGCTTCCTACCTATATATCATAATATAGATACATTAACTGTTATTATACACTGTCGACCGTCCGGAAAACGGTTTTTCGTGTTGTAAAAAGTCAATAGTACAAGTATAATAATGGATTTTACGGCCGACGTTTTTCTTCGCCTTAGCCGCCGCGCCGTCATCGTGTACATAAAAAAAAAAAAACGAGGATTTTTTCCCCTTCAGTTAACCATTCTCCGGGCACGCGTATAGAAAACCGCAGTTTCTCACTTTCTCTCTTTCCGTGCGTTTATTTTTTCCCTTCCTTCGTTAGGCATCATTGAAACCGACCCGGTGATAGTATTATAGTCGATTTTGCGTACCGCTGACCCCGAACGACGATCACGACCATCGGAGTTTTAGGTCAGACGAACGGTGGTTTGCGAATGTGCGGCGGTAGAGACCTCGACGTCATCGCGATAGGAGAACAACGACAATAGTGCAGACCGTCGGTTCTATTTATTTATTTTTTTTTTTTCATTTTGCCCGATGTAATCCACAGTGTAGCGCATACTGCGAATTTAGTATGGTATACAATAGTTGCGTTGTCTGGGGAAAAAAAAAAAAGGGTTGTATAAAGAAAAAGAAAAATACGTATACATTATAGTAATACAATATTTTAGACCCTGTTTATTTTTTTATTTTTTTTTTTTTGTTAATTTATACGTCCCGAATAAAAAACAATATGTATAAAACAAACAATAACGCGACTAATTTGAATTCGTGTTGCCGTGCCGGTACCAGCGGCGCGACCACTCTGAATACAAAAATATACATTTCGGATTTTACTGGGCTGCGTATTAAAGGATTCGTTAAATTTATTTAACGGTGCTGCGATTTATTGAGCCGCTAAGTAACTTTGTAGACTAGCGGAGAGCTAGTTCGGGCGACAACAAACGGTTCGTGTTAAATAATAAATATACATGACGGTTTGTAAATTGGTTGATGTCAGCTGATTATTGTTGATTTACACTTTGTCTTATCGCAAAGAAAATTGACACAATACTGCGGGACATTTAAAATGAAACCATACCGAATTGTATTGGAACCGAATCCCACGCCGTGGGAAAAACGTGTAATTTGTTGGTCAACCAGTTTGATATGGTACGGGTACAAAAAGGCTATAGCCCGTAAATCGATGTTCAAATGTCTACCGAATTGGAAATTGCATCGTAGTGGACCGCTGTGGGTCTGATGAACGGTCAATGGGTTGGCGGTTCGTTAAAAGCTCGAGTACGCTGGGTTTACGCGACCCAGCGTAATATTGTTATGCGGTTTTTAACGTCGGACGAAGAAACGAGAGAAACAAAAAAAAAAAAAAAGAAATAATAATAATAACACGTGCGGTCCGTGTTCCGGTTTAGTTTGGAGCGGTGGTCGTCCGCGGAAAATATACAAACGCGGTGCCGAATTTTCGAATTTGTTTACCGGACGACGAACGCGCGCCGCTCGTTTCGCCTCGAAATCGAAACGACGCGATTACGAAACGTTTTTTTTTTTTTTTTCTCTCTCCTATCGTTTACTCCGGAAAACCGGAATATAGGTTAGCGCCCGCGGGCATCGCAATAGCTGTGTGTGTGTGTGTTTTTTTTCCCCGTCTAAAATACTCGACGTCAACTTTTGTACGTCAACGAAACCGCCACCCTCGGCGCGCCACTTGTACAAACGTAATTCTGCCGCCGCACTCGTCGAGACCTAATACGGTAATTCGATTCGTTCGCATTGCGCCCGGTATACCGACGCATTGCCGCGCCGTCGTTCGAGACGTTGCGGCGGATTCGCCGGAGAGAGAGAGAGAGAGAGAGAGAACTCTCTCGAATGAACAACACATAATTTTCGCGCGGCGCCCGCGTAAACGTACCGGGCGTGCCGCGGCGCACGGGTAACCGTCGGGCAACGCCGGTGTACGTCGCGCCACGCGTCAAATCGTCAAACGCGCGCGTACAAACGTAAACGCACTGGGCGGTATATTTGCACCGCGGTACGTTTCGCGGACGCAGTCGCGCGCCGTTCGCGATGTTTCGATTAGGCGCGCCTACGATCGCGCGCGCCCGTGTCGCAATCGCCGAGTGCGGTTGCGGTTACAAAACGAATTCTCGTTCAAGGCGCGCCCCTGGCCCCGGCACCGTCCCCCGGGGTTTTTTTTCGCGCAGGCGTCGGCGTCGTTTACGCGCGCGTTCAATATCCTAATCACAGCCGCGCGCCCGTACCGCCGTAGCGCCGTGCCCGTACCCGCGTAGGTATTGGCGGCCGCGGTTCCGGCGCGAAGTCGTCGTCAAATTTCCCCGGCGTTTCGTATAAAACGCGCGTCGGGCGATAACACCGAGCGTTTCGAAGCGGTTTTTTGGTTTCGCGTTTTTCGACGAAATCGACATTAAACCTTAAATTCATCGAGGGCATCGGCGCATTTCATCGGGTCTCGGAGCGTTTGTCGCGGTTTGTTCGCGAAATGAACGAACGTCGTTGCGATAAACAACATACTTTTGACAATCTGCCGACGGCGCGAACAATACAATTGTATAGCACGGAAAGTTACCGTCGATAACAACGATTTTATCGCGCAATATCGTAAAAAAACATCATAATCGCGCGGTTAACCGACGAGTCGTGTAACATTGCGAGACGGCGTTAGACGACAAGCCGATTATTGCAGTATCCCTCCGCGATGTCATATCTGTCTGGGGGGGAAGGGTCGGGACTAAAATTTCACTACAGCGGTGGTTTTCGATCGTTTTGGTTCTTTTATAATGAGGGTAAAATTTCACGGTTTAAACTTCGCTCCCCCCGCCCGATATCTGACCGTAAACGGGTCGATAATCAGCGATGAAATTTAAGGGTAAAACATGTCACGGAGGTCGATTTCCGGGACGTTATTCATTTGGACAAACGGCCCAAAATTTACCTGCGAAAATCATACGTTGTTTGTGCGGATTTATCTTTATATGTTACGAAATTTGTTTTTTATTACTATGGTTAATATTCATTTTTAAACGAAAAAACGGTAAAATAAACTTTTGATTTCGTATTTTTGCGATATTTTCGATATTTTGTGAAAAAAAGTTATACGTTACCATATCGATACTCGAGAATATACTGGGTTAAGATAGGTAACTTTACGCAAGAAAAACCGAGAGCATTTTTTTAGAGAATTGAATTTTCATTTTTTCGTGTCTTATAAAATCGTATATATTGGTATTATACAAATTTGGACTATACGAAAATACACGATGCACTTATAATCAAATACCTAAACTGGCGGTAGCGTATATTTGTGATTGATACTGTGAGATCAAATATTAAAATAATCATTAATGATAATGCTTCGAACACTGTACATAATACAACTTAAAAGCTCGCCCAAATGATGCATTAGACATATTAAATGGGCCGTATAAATTTAGCTCAAATGATACTCATAGATTCGCCTGAACGATATGTGATTTCGGGTTGATGCGCACAAATGGAAACCGCCCGATTTTCGCGGTTACGCTGGGCTTACGATTGTGTGCGCGGAGATTTTGATTTATATTTTTTGCGCCGAATACACTTATGTAACACTCGGAGACGTGATAAGATTTGAAAAAAAAAAGAAAAAAAAAACATTCCGACAACTTTTGAACTATAGCCATTTTAAATTGACGAGAATTTTTTTTTAGTTTTAATTCGGTTTTATGCGTGTACAATTGCCCAGTTCGACCCAGCTAAAATGCTAGAAAACAACGAATTTCTCGATACAAGGTTCATAATAAGCTGCAGTTGTTTTTATTATGGCACTGTTAAAATATCGAATATCCGTAGCCACTATTTTTATACTAATATTATTTTTTTTTAAGTTCAAATATTTACAAAATTCGTAGACATCCGCGGCATTTCAATACATGTTTAATCGAACATCGTTCAGAATCGTTTTTCTTTAGCCACGGTTTATCGTTGCGTACAGGGGTATACAGACAAAATTACTTGTGCGTGATATTGTCCTACTTCCCCGACTTCCGCCTAAAACTACAGTGGCTCACCCGTCAGCAGTATCAGCTCTTTTTTTTTTGGTTTTAATAATTGTAATTTTTTTTTTTTTTTTTTCATATTTTCATCGCCCTCGAGTATATTTTTCACGGTGGTTTTGCGTTGTTGTTTTTTTGTTTTGTGCCGTTTTACTCGGTTATGCATATTTTATATAACACGCATTATTGTGAGGTATGGCAAATTTCCAAAAAAATAATAATAACGCGAACAAAACAAAATATATAGGAATGGTAAGCCTTTGTATACACGTATAAAGGATATAATTGTATCGCGATGTGAGCATTTTCATACTCGTGTCAAAAGCAAAAGTCTCCACTGTTTTATATTTTTTTTTCTATATCGATTCATGATTATTAATTATTGTTTTTCCGCATTTAAAATAACATTGTACACCTTATTAAATTTTTAAGTAGTTTCTTTCGGTCGTCATTTAATTTATTTAATTTTTTATCAACTGCTTCTATTGACAATGTCTGGGCGTTCTTTTATTAGTTTCACAACTGTACGCAATTAAAATTACTGAAGGCTTAGTGCACATTGGCCGTGTACGTGTACCTGCGTATTAATATGATTGGTACTAGGAAAATATGCTAATAACATTTTCTCGGTACACGATTTTCAGCAGAGTTTTTAATAATATAACGAGAAACGACCGTTTCTAAAAAAAAAAATACCGTGGTTCGATTACTTTTTATAGACTTTTTTTAATAAGTTTTATGAATTTGATACAGGTTACCTGTGTGTGTATACGTGTGTTTTAAATCACAATACATTACTGTTTTAACAGCAATTTTTAACGCCTTCATAATGAAACATACCTTTTCGGTCCGTAGATAAGATCGATAGTTTATAAGATCGAACGATAGATGTTTCAACAGTTTCTGTCGTATATTATAGTTATCTAATTTCATATATGTATATTGTAATTTGAAATTTGTCTATTGTTTTACGCAGTTTTATTAGGTCGTTTTACACACGTGCACGTTATCGTAGAATTATTTATTTTTTGTTTCCTAAACAAAGTACTACATTCTCCTATTTTTTTTTTTTTGAACGAACGCACAACATGGTTTTTAAGTCGGCTTTTTAAAGCTTATACTCTAGGAAAACGCGAAACAGGATACGCGAGTATAAAGTTTACAGGATAAAAAAAGCCCCCGTACAAAATACGTATAATGTATGCTTAGGCTTTCCGTTCAATTTCAACGCAGGTTCTGTAGTAGTTTGCAAATAATGTTTAAAAATTGATTCGGGTGTGTCTTGCGGTCTGAAAACGCGTTCAATCTCCGAAGAAACGATGATTTATTCTGTTGCGTTTCGAACATCTGATCAATACGGTTTACTTGTAGCCGGTACTTGTATAATACAGTATGTTCCCAATATTTTTATGTTCTCCGCGCAATCGCGACTCGAGTTGGGTCGGGTTCGGGTCGGATTTAAATCGCTAACGTTGTTTTTAATGTCCAGAATATAAAACCGATTGTAATTTTCCCGGCGGTTCTTGAAAATAACCGCGTTGGGCACACCACAAACAAACAATTATCGCTATCTCTATGTACGTGTATTTATATATATGACCGATGCACGTTGGATGTACGGGCGACCCGACAATGTATAAACAATGACGACGGTCAATGGACACAAATATTAGTAGTTATCGGCGGTAACGGGTAACTAATTATAATATCGTTGCTATATTGTTCGCGTTTTACGAGTGATATAATTAAAAAAAAGAACTTATTGACTGCGGTGTCGTATTGTCAAAGTGAAAATAAAATACACCGAGAATTACTCGCGCCCGAGTAAACGCGATAATATAACCACAATACGTATTGTGTTGTCGGCGTAGACGGTGTTTACGGGTTTCAAATCGACGTCGCTGCAGAAGAACGTCCGTTTTCACTTTTAAATGATATTTTTTTAGAATAAATCTGGTCGGTTTTTTTTTTTTTTTTTGGCAACTAACGACGGCGTTGCAGTATTGATTTCGAATCCAAACGTTCTCGCTCTCGTGTAAAATCGATGATACGTTTCGCCCGTGTTTACTCGTGTGTATTTACATCTTAACGTGTACACGGTATAATAGTTAATGCGATGTCGTTCGTTTAACGGAAACCGTGACGTTATTATGTTATTATTCTACTGTATTGTATTCCTGTCGCCTTGGCGGTTTTTAAAATTCGATTTTCGCCGCTCTACGCCAATAACAAAACTCATAAAGGTATTATGTGTTGCGTGATATCTGTTATATTATACTTACAATAAATATCGAATCAAACGAACGTACGCGTGATAAATCGTACCTCAAAAAAAAAAAAATAATAATAACAATTATTGAATGAAAAACTGTCTGGTAAATTACAAAGAGACAATTTTTATTTGATGTGAGCTGCCCACCAAGCGGATTGTCAAAAGACGCAGCATACTAATCAATGTTTGAAATTCGAATGCATAAGACGATTTTTTAATTTACAGTACAAACAAAAGCCACTGAATCGACAACAGAAGGAGATAAACGCCATTGATTCATTGACATTTACGGCTTTAAATCAATAGTACATTAGATTACATAATGAATTAACAAAATTTGACAAACAACAAAATATTTCAAATATTACTCGCACACAGCGAATCAATGAAAACCAAAACTTATGGCCACGAATAAAATTGATATAGTTTATCGTATACAACGAGCGTTTGAAAATATATATAGACATATTTTGACAAGGTCGAGGTGTATGATATATGCCCAGGTGTCTGTAACGCACGCGGTATTTTTGGGCAGGAGGGAGAATTGCGTTTATAATGATTACCTAGTGAGGGATATTTTGTAGAACTCTCTATACACAGGAATATGGGGAAAAGTGACATTTCAAGTGGATTCCAGATTGTGGACCCTACGACCTCGTATGTACGCAACTTCTGTATACTTGCGCTTTTGGTTTCAGAGATCATTTAAGGCCCATTCGCTGCTCCACACCGTCTTTTCTATTTTTTTTTTTTGCCTTGTTCTTTCGGATGATTGACTGTATACAAGGATAGATACTAAAAAAAAACTTAACCACGTGTTAACTTCAAACATTTTTGCGGGTCATTATTTCAATTCGGCGCGTGTGCATATAACGAATAACCTTCGAGAATCGATAATCCGATAAGAAAAAAAAAAAAAAACAAAAACAAAACTAATATTACGTCGTCCTCGGTTGGGCATGAATATCATCCGGAAGATTTATTTATGTTGCGCTTGTCTAAAAGTGTGTTATATAATATGCATACTAGATATTATATATATATATATCTATGTATATTTTTTTTTTAATTCGAAGCGATTCGTTGTCAGAGGTCGTCGCAGTTGCATCTGACGTCTTCGTCTTTCTAACGGACATAACATTAATGTAATACGGCAAAAATGTGCGTTCACGTTCAAGTCTGCTGTCAAACAAACAAAAAAGGCTTTTGAAATCGGTACCAGAGTTAAAACACCTAACGGTGCCTATTATAAACGACACCGTTATGAAGGCAACTTTGTCGACGGCGCATTATTCTTTAAATATTCAACTTGTTCGTTAAAAGAAAATACAAACAAATCTTACTTTAAATTTATTTATTATTATTTTTTTCGATATCTAATTAATATTTCAGAAAAACGCCCACGAGGTTATCTTCGAAATGTCGTCGTGTACAAATATTAGTCTGGGTGTTTTATCTCCGACAGCGATTTTAAAGGCATGCACGTCCGGTTTACGGTAACACAGTTTTGGTATACGTTGTTCGTTAGAAAAGCACAGCCGACAGTATTGACGACCTCTTATAATAACTTGTTTGCCTATTCAAATCTAAATAGTTTTGGACGTTTCGCACAGTTCATGAAGCCGTGTTTGGCATACAAAAACTCACAATCATGATTGGCGTGGAAAACAATTTTTTTTTTTTCTATTTATTTATAATATTTCGTTTGCCACAGTTGCAACGTCTAATTTGCGGTGGTTGCTATGTTAATATAAAAAAAATAAGCGTCTGTCTTTCAACAGGATGTGTAAGATCTTATTAATAACTCACGGTGTTTCGTAACGAGATTAGCTGTTTTTTAACGACGACGACGAGTAAAATAATTATTGCTAATATTATAATGGCAAAATTATGCACGCAATTTTTTTTTTTTTTTTTTTTGCAATTTACTCCAGTAAAAGAAAAAAATACAGGTGTTAACATCGCGTGTGGTTATACAATTTTGATAAAATTTAATCGACGTTCCATTATTGCAGGCAAGTCTATCCGAGTATATACACAGGTATACTCGGTATATAATAATTAAAGTTTACAGCGCAGCTACCTATTTATGCATTTATATGTATATATAGGACCTTGACATTATTTAAATCACGCGTACGTTGAACAAATTATCATAATAATGCCTTACGAGTACGTAATAAAGCTTAAAATCACAGAAAACTTTACCGCGAGAAAATAATCAATAATAAGGCGCGGGATGAACATAAAACACGTGTTTATACCGAACCTCTCTCTGATCGTATAGGGTAAAACCGAGTGAAACTTATACGGCCGTAACACTGCTACCGTAATCATACTAACGTATTCAATCGCTCATATGGACCTATAAAGATTTCGATTGGAGTGAGAAAAAAAAAAAATCTAGGCGTAAACAATATGCCGATTGGAAAACGAGTTTATTCGATGTCCGAAACAACACCTGTTATTTATGTAAAAAACGAAAAAACGCGATTTTATCCGAATTACTCGGCGTTCCCTGCCGCGCTCAACCCGCGAGCGCCCCCGAACCGGGTTACCGAAAACCGAACGGCTCGACCGCGACGCGCGCACGCACATTATATTACAAATATCGGATCGCGCGCAATTATTAACGACAATTTTTTTTCTGGTCGAAATTTATCCGTCCCGTATAGCGTAGTCGATACCGGTCACGCCGACGCGAATCCGAGTGCCGGGTACCCTTCCGATTAAACCGTTGCCAAACCCGACTCAATTGCGCATCAATTATAATAGTCCGCGTGACCGCCGTCCGTTTGGATATTAAAAACGGTTTTCCATTTGTCTATCCACGGCCGAACGAATCGGCTAATAAACGGTCCGCCGTCTGGACGGAACGAGACGAGCGGACCAGAGACGGGAACGGTAAAGGGATTTACGAAACCGATATAATCTCCGTCGGAATCGCCGCGGGACGGTTATTTTCGTTCGGACGACACGGAACTTGCGTTATCGCGCACTCGCGTTACCGATACAAGTCCTCACGCCCGGTCCAGTCGTACGGCGATTGTCTAATCCGTTTCGTTTACATTGTCGTTATTGTCAATGGGGTTTGTTTGTTTTTTTTTTTTTTTTTGACGCCTGTGTATTTTCGTCCGATTTTCGCGTCTGCACACGACTCTTCTCCCGGAAATCTCGTTTCGACCGAGAAATCAAAAAAGAAGACCCGCTATTACTGTCGCGTTTCGGATCTGTAGTCGGCGCGTCAGAGGGTTGGTTTTTCGATTTCGCGAGAGGTTTTCGTAAAATTTGTTTTTCCGATTTCCGGGCTGCTGACCCATTAACCTAAAGTAACGGGGGGGGGGGACTTACGACTCATGCTCGGAATCGTTTTTCGTCGGCAACGGCGTACCGCGGCTGCGGATGACAATTATCAAATCGCTCGCGTATCCTCCCGTCGTCGGTCCTCCCGAACTCGCTCGGCGGCGCGCCCGTATATAAACGGTTTATTTTCCTCTCTCGAGTTTTTTTCGCCTTTCTCCGGCACCTGACGTGCGTGGGCGTACCGCTCGACAAGAGGCGGCGGCGGCGGTGGCGTCGTCGTCGTCGTCGTGATGCGACAGCGGCGGCGGGCGTCATTATCGTTGCAATTAAAAACCCCGTCGTAGTATTGCACGGCGCACGGCACGCGAAACTCTCTCGAAACGGCTGCTGCCGCGACGTCGTTCGGCTAATTGTCCGGCTATTATTTTGCGGGCCACTCAAAACGGTACACCGGTACGCGCGTACACCGCGGCACACGCGGAACATCCTCGAACCGCGCGCATTATTATGTATACAGAGCGTTTCCGGACCGAACGTGTGAAACTGCGTACAGTGTATACACGCTGTAGAGCAGTGGTTCTCGACTTTTCGGACACCGCGGACTTTTGAGATACAGCTGTCGGACCCCCCCCCACCCGGGTTTGCCGATGCCTCCACTTTTTTATTTTCATTTTACTCGTAAAACAAATTTTCGTTTTGCGACCCGACGAAATCTTCCCGGATATCGTCAGCCGTGGGTTAACTATTGCCGATTAAACTCGGACCGAAAGGGGCCCGGTAATATTTACCTTAAACAAGACTAAGGGAGACTCCGCTAAGTTAGGTCAGAACTCCAAAGGTTTTTAGATTCTGAGCCTAAAGAATTTAAATTTCGCGTACAGACGTATCCGACATTAAACCGCGTTATTCCGATAAAATTGTCGTTGTAGCGACCAGAGGCGTAATACCAGTCGCGGGCGCAACACTAAGGAAGGGGGGAGGGTCTTTAGAACACCCGAAAATACCCAAAAGACATTTTTTCCCTCGGTATTGGCCGGGTATTTTAGCCGCGCGCGTATTCCGTGATTATGACAAGCCGAACAAAATCACAGACAATGCGCGCGCGCATAAAACAATAATGTCGTACGTTTTTATACGGGAAATCGTGAGCGAAACGCGTGCTCGCCAATTGTTGGCGTCGCGTAAAGGCGACGCGTCTGTGGTTTCAGCGCTACTAAACCGACCTAACCTAACCTAACCTAACGCTACGAGACGTTCGCCGGTGAAACACAATCGTTCGGACGAGATCCCGTACCAGATGAACGGTCTACACTGTAATATATTGTTTTTCTCGGTCGTTTCCCGAACACCCTGTACACGGGGGCACTGTAATGTCGCTGTGGCAGAGCGTTTACGAGTACGCGGCCGAGGGGGGAAGGGGGTCGGGGCGGAGGAGAGAGAGGTGGGATTCGAGCGGGGTGGCCGAGTGGTGACATCGGGCGACACGATCGCGGTTAAAACTTTTTGTCGGGGCCGGATCGCGTCCGCGGACGAGAACGGATAGTAGAGGACGACTGTTGGTGGGAGCGGAGGGGCGGCGCACCGGAAGAGGAGAAACGGAAAACTGCAGCACGTATACATATATACACTGCACCTATATATATATATAAAATATTTTACGTATATATATATATATATATGTATATATACTTATACGTATTCGAAAAGTCGGCCTTTTCACCGCGCGCGCCGTCTAGTGGGTCTCTAGTGGTTTTTGAAAAACTGTCGGCGGTCTCTTTTTTTTTCACTACCCCCCTCCCCCCCGTCCCGTCTCTCGTAGGTATATCCCGTTTATCCCGCACGACCCTCCCCTCCACCTTCCTCCCTCCCACCGGTACATAGGTACGTGGCGTTTTAATATGTACGCGCACGCGACTATACGCGTACATGTCTATATGTGTGTGTGTGTGTGTGTGTGCAGAGGTGTTGTTCGAGTGGGCGAGTTTGCCCGCGCGCATTGTCTCGGCGGGACGCGGCCGCGGCCGATAACGTGATTTACATGCGCTCGCTCTTCCCCATCGTGCGGCGGTAATATCTCGGGCCGCCGGCGTCCCGGCACGCACGGAGACCTTGGATGCACTTGACCCACATGCGACCCCTCGTCGCGGCCGCGTGTCGGCGCAATAGGCGCACCGCATACGGGCCGCCGTACGTGCACTACGTCGCAGCGTACGCGTCGAATACGAACGCGCGCGGTGCTCTTGTCCCGACAACGGGTCCGCGCGGCCCTCCCCCATAACCGCCAGTCGCGCGCTAAATGCCTCTCCGCGGCGCCCAGCCGTCACGCCGCCGGTTCCGTGTCCCGCGTCCCGTATCTGCCCCTCAACGCCGCGCATGCTGAACATCGAATATTTGTAGGATTTTTTTTTTTTTTTTTTTTTTTTTTTTTTTTTTTTTTCTATTATTATTATTTTTAATTAAAACGCGCGCACTCGTACGGGGGCAGTGCAGCGGTTTATAATAATAAATAATCGCGTGCGTGGAGCCGAGCGCGCGCATTGTTATGAACGTTTACGCGCGCGCGCGCTCGCGGAGTCGTACGGGGACTTCGGCTGTAATTGCGGTGAATAAACAAAAATTGCAAAAAAAACAAAAAGATAATAACGAATTGTTCGCGGAATAACTCGCATAGCGGTGTTGGCGGAAAAACATAAAAAAAAAAAATAATGAATTCATCCCTCGGATTTATTTGAAACGTTCGTACGGTTAATACGCTGCTGCGCCGCAGCCTAGTTGGGCGGAAATAAACGTCCCGGCCGACGGTTATACACGTCCCCGATACGACCGGTCGTTTCGTACGATGTTCCGGAACCTTGTAAAAGGACGGAAATAAGCGGCTGCGTGATCGTTTTTTAATGAAAAGTTTTTACGGAGTTTTTCGCGGTCCGGTCTGGGGAACGGTGAGCCGGAGAACGAATGCCGGAGAAACATTATGGTGACATGTATTGAAAGTTATCGGACGGAGAACACTGCGAGGGGCCGGTCGGTGGTTGGAGAAACCGACCGTGATTAATATTGATTTAATTTAATTTACCATATTATAATACCATAACATTCGGGGTGAGGGTGGAATCCTCTCCCTCTCGTCTGTTACCGAATAAATACTGAAGGCCTCGTGCTGGTGTAGACACTAGTAATTAGTACTATATCCTTATCAGGCACGGATCCAGAGCAAAGATCTGGGAGGGAGGAGGGCCCGAAAATTCTCTTACAACACAAATACACTTAAAATATAATATAATACACTGTGCACATTATTTGTTCATAGATATCGGTGATTGGAATATTGTAAAATATTTGCAGGATCTATATAATTATAAAAAAAAAAAATCGGAGAAATAATATATCTGGTGGGAGCCTGGGCCTCTTGGATCCGTCCCCGATCCT
Organism: Cinara cedri; assembly: GCA_902439185.1. NCBI lineage: Eukaryota > Metazoa > Arthropoda > Insecta > Hemiptera > Aphididae > Cinara > Cinara cedri. The sequence continues at coordinate 1,980,987 of CABPRJ010002367.1, read as the reverse complement.
TGTATCGTTTAAATAAAATAATGTTGTTTATAGTCTACCCGCCGCCTACGAGATGTAATTTTCTTGCGAGTAACTTTCTGGAGGAATTTTTTTTTTTTTTCGTAATAACTTAAAGCCCAGGGCCGTGCCCGCGATCAAAATTCAGAACAAGCTCGGTTATAAAGTATAATTTGCGGTGACATCACACTTCAGCGAATCCTATTTCGCCGACCAATAAATCGCGTTTCATACGGATCGTAGTGATAATCTCGTTTTGTCGAAATCCCGTTTTTTTCTCCATCGGCTGTATTGTCACCACAATTCGTAAAAACACATTTTTTTAAATTTTTTTTATGGTTTTATATATATAAATATATATATTTTAATTATAAACGATGAACCGTGTAAATTTAATCGGTAGTCAGTCATAACACAAGAATTATTCTATTGTTACGTTTAGCAAAGTCATCAACAATCGTATTTGTAGGACCCGGAATTCACTCCGAACCGAATTCCTTTTCAAATTGATGTACGTACAATTATGTAAACGTGTCATATAGACGTCCGTGCACAAACGATTCGGTTGTGTTCATCGTTGGAAAACTTTTTCGCGACGAAGAGTGGGAAAAAATTCATCTCCCTTAGACGTTACTGAGGTAGGGTTGTGAAAAATCAAGGTAGACTCGGGCCCGCCCGCTGGACACGAAGCCTATAATCTAAGTTATTAAATCAATGTAAGTGACTGTTGACTTAACTCGGTTACTAAAATCGAATGACTAGCCCGGCTTTGACCTAATATAATTTAATACAATTTACTTACGCCTTTTCCAATAGAATGCAATTAAAAAAAAAAAAAAACTGCACGTTTTATAATATAAAATACTCGGTACTGCATCCCGCGAATTCAATTTATATTAATTCATATACCTACGCGTAATATTAACTGCAGTGACTGCACGCCGTGACGTTTAATCAACGACAAAGTAATTTTTATTTTTCACAACGTAGGACGAACCTCTTTTTTTTTCTAAAACAACAAAGTTTTAATTTTATCGTGGAATTAGAAACGATTAAAATTAATTTTTTCGACTCATTTTCGTTTTTGGATTCTGAGTATAGCGAGTAGTATTCATTGGTTTTACAAAGATGCTTATTTTTTTTTTATTATTATTATTTTTTTTTTTGTGTATAAATTTTTATTCTACCAGAAAGCTTACTCCGATGCATACGATGTTGGCTTTTTTTCCGAAAGAACATTTTCTCGGGGCGCAGGTTCTTTTTCGATTATCTCAGGAGTTTACCCATCAAATGTGAAAACCGAAAAAAAAAAACGGTAAAACGTAAGAAATATATTAGTAAAATAACTTTGTGGTATTTTTTTTTTCCGCCGACAACTTTTCTACCAGAATTTTCGATACGATTTACTATGATAGCACTTTTTCTGAAAGGAAATCTGACCGGGAAGGTGCTTTAACGACGTCATGATTTTTCGATTTTCATATCCGTTTTCACAAATTAATTTCCCCTCTATATCGTACCTTCCCGACTTCTCATCAACAACAGTGGCTCCGCGCTCGTCGTGCGGAGTCTTTTTTCTTTTCTTCTCATCTCTAGAGAGATTCGATCATATTGTATACAATTCGTACACAGTACTTTGGATTATTTGGCCCGCGGGTCGGTTGCATATGCGTTATTGGTAAAAAAATAAAAAAAAAAAATTTGCGTCCAGGGTTATAATATATACATGTATAAACTGATACGCGCTATACATTATTGATTATATTATTTCGTTTGGTCGGACGGAGGGATAACGTAATATATGTATTCTAAAGGTCGAATTATTGTATATTCGAACGCGTAACCCTTTTTCTCGTTGATGCGGGTTCGCTGCAGAAGTTTAAGGTCCCCGGTCGGCATAATCTCTTGTATATTATAACATATGCGGTTTACATTTTTATTTATCGTATACCTTTTAATATATATATATATATACGATACACACGTATAAACCTACTTCAAAACTCTCTTGTATACGGCGGCGGGATCCCAAGTAAATTGTTTGTCGTGTACGGAACGCCGCCGCACTCGATTCCGTTCCGCGGACACTGCGCATCTTCTGCTTCTTGTGCTCGCCGCGAGCAGTCTGATACGGTCCTCGGGGGGGGGGGGGCGGGCTTTCGCTGTCCCCGACGATACACTATTCCCCATCCCCCCCTCCGTCCTTTGCCGCTCACCGTGTTGTGTAACGTAGTTCACATCCCCGTGCGCGTTTGTTTAAATCCGTCTTTAATTCAACGTTCCCCGGTGCACCGCTGTTTAGGGCGAACCCCCCCCCCACCCCCCTCCGCGGGTCTTTTTCCATTTATCTTCCGTACGTCGTCGCCCGGGTTTATTTTTCGAGACGACGCTCGATCTCCGAGCAAAGCGCCCCGTGTACTCGACCGCCCGATCAGCTCGTAAATAGCATTTATGCGCCCCGCGTGTATTAATTCCCGTTACGTGCCTACCTACGGTGGCGGCTCGGAAGTATTTTCACCTCGAATCGCTGATTTCGTTTTCCAACTGCCCGCCCGCCCACCGATCCCGATCCGAAAATACCACCGCCCCATATCATAAATGTATTGAAATTTGTTAAATATCGTAAAATTCGTTAAATTTATCGAATTTCTGCATTCTCAAATTCGTGTGATTCTCTTATTTTAAAAAAAAAAAAAAAAAATCATTATAATTTGCNTTATTTTTCTGAACATCCAGGCATCCCCGTTCACCCTATTTTTTTTTTTTTTGCGAATCACCGTGCGATTCAAATATTTACCTCCTCGGAGCTGCCACTACCTATCTACACTATTTAATTTTCGAAAATCAGACCGCGAATCCGACTCGGTAAACGTTTTTCAAAGTTTCGAGTTAAATTACGCGCGCGGCCGTTCCTCCGGCCGCCCAGAAAGACGTTCCGACTGGAACAACTTTTCCAAAGCACAACTACCGCGGCCCTGTTTGGCTACAGACATTCTCAAATTTATTTCGTAACGAGTCTTTTGATCACTGACATTCGTGTTGTCCTGCTGGTACTACCAGACCTCAGGCGTCTCTCTTTTATCAACACTATACCCTTGTAATATTTAAAATCGACGTGTGCAATAAATATAATCTCGATGCGAACACATTATTTCGCGTTTAATCGATCACACGCCGACCTGAATCGCGGCTATTTTTTTTTTTCTTATCGTTTATTTATAGTGTATTGTACGTACAAATAGTAACGATAAAAAAAAAAAAAAAAAAAAAAAAAAAAAACATCCGTAGAATTGCAAAAGTATTAAATCACGGGCCTTGTGCATAATATAATCTACGCGTTGTTCGTGTTCCAGTATAGCGATACCATCGCAGTTTTGTGTACAAACGATTATATTATTATTTTCCATACAATTTGTTCACGTCAAACATGAAAAATACAACACGTCGTCGTTTTTCGTATTGTGCAACGTATATATAGTTGACGTTGGTCAATATCGAATTGAAAATCTTTTGAATCTGCGTGTATATGTTTATTTTTGTTCGGAAACGAATTGACCAGGAAAATCGGTGACTTTGAATGATAGCCGAACGCCGCGTCGGTCGTAATGCCGCTTTGGGTGCGGTTCAATTTCGGTTTTCTCGGTCGATTTCGCACCGGATGGAAAACTGCACCGCGCGCGACGGCGTGGCCGTTGTAATAAACGTCATTTTCGCGAAAAAAACATTTCAGTGAAATAATAATAATAAAAAAAAAAAAAAAAAAAAAACGGTTCGACGTTTCCGAACGAGCTACGCGCGACGGCCCGAAATCGAAAAACGCGGATTTCACGATTCAGCGTAAACGCTACTGTACTGTATACCGTTAAAGGTCTGCGCCGTTGTGGAGCGCGGTCGTCGGCCGACGGCGGTCGGAGACGAGATTGTCGAACTCCGAAAAAAGACGTTTGCCGGAACGGCGGTGCTACGCGGACCCCCCCACCCCCCCCGTATACATAAGTCATAACGCGCGAACGGCACGAACACGAACGGGAGTGATGATAATCATTGTACCGCGAGTGATTTCAACGGTCCCGACGTCCGGGAACGTCTCGTACTGTTCAAAAGATAACGGGCACGACGGGCGGGACAGGGCGTTGTTCCCGAACCGAGGCGAGCCCGACGCGAAGCGACAGCAACCCGAGTGGACGGCGCGCGGGGATACAGCCGGACGTTCCGTTTGCATACCGTGGTTTGATTGCCGCGAAACAGCGACCATTGACACAACGATGGTGTTCTCTTGGAAACGTCCGTACGCGCCCGCAACGTTCTCGAAAATTCTCGCGTGTTTCTATATCGATACGTTCTCTCCGGGAAACTTAATAATAATAATAAACTAATTTTTCCAAGACCTTTGTTTCGGCATTTCGTCAAGTTAAAACTCATAAATCGAAACGCGACATTCGCAGAGCACAAATAATGACGATTCGTTAGTTTTAACGGAATTCGCATACGGGACGATAACTCGTCATCGCCGCATGGAAACGCGTGACAATTCACGCGGTAACAAAATATGAGATCGTCAATTATGGTCGGGCCGTAGGCGCAGTCTGTTGTCCGAAAACGATAACTAGACGGGTATCGAAAATTCGACTAACAGGATTATCAACGTCACACTTCACCGTATTCGTATTACGATCCACGGTAAAATTTACAATTTTCGCACTCTGTTATCGTCTGTTAACTATCGAATAGCAGAGGCGTTGAAAACTATGGTACGACGTTCCCAATAACAAATTATTATAAAGTAGAAAAAAATTATCGCAGCGGTTGAAATGTGCGTAATATTTTAATTCGTGAATTTTCAATTAGTCTAATACGCAAAAGTACGATTTTATATGAATACACATTCGTTTAACGTCGAAATACGCACTAACGTGCAAAATAAAATTTCGTATTCATATGCTTTGTACTGTGAATCCGTTGACGTGTCTTACTGCCGCGGTCGTGCGTACATCCATTATGAAAACATGTTTTTTACACAGAAATCAACGCTCTAATTATAATTGTATTTTTGATTACAAACAAATGTTTCACTTCGCGTCATAAACTATTAAAAAATTCGATAAATTGATAGAAAACTCGGAAGGATGTTATAGGGAGCCTATTGAAATTTTCGGGAGGTCCCGGCCCCTAAAGCCCCTTCCTCCCCCGTATTTCCGCGTGCGATAGGATTTACTGTTTACGAGCTATCGGTTTATCGGCGTCTATAAAGAAAACTGTCATTATCTACGCGGATTTCCGTATGAAAGAAGTGGTCTCAAAATCGAAAAAAAAAAAACGAAAATAGTGTTGAAAACGTTAAATATAAAACGAAAACATAACGATTGAAAAATAAAACGGAAATCGAATCGATTCACGCCAAACGGATCGTAAACCGTTGATTTTTTTTCTTTTGGTTTTTTTCATCGCAAAACAAAGATTTGCAACGCGCACACAATAACGGTCGTATTACGAATTACGATTTTGCCGAACAAGTGTGCAAAACCGATACATTTCGATATTACAATATTACACGCGCTTTCGCTTTCGCCGCGTGTAATTATTATTGTGATTGTATCGCATTGTACGTATACACAACAAGGGGGCGAACGTTCGAGATCCGTGAGTGTTTTGCACGCGTTTCCGTGTATATTGACGACGACGCGCAGTCGGTATTGTATCATTTAATTTGAAATTGTTTTTGCTTTCGCAAAGTTATTGCCGAAAACTTTTTACGAGATATATATGTGTGTGTGTGTGTGTGTGTGTGTGTGTGTGTATAATATGCCGTTGCGTGGATTTCGATCGGGATGATTGAAAAAGATTTTTCGGCCGGGGCGAGCAGATTGCCGGACCGTTTATGCGTATTGTCCCGGGGCACAGCCGAACGCGCTGCGGCTCCGCCACCCCCTCCCCCTCTCCACCGCTGCCGCTCTGCAGGTTTATACGGAAAAACTTTTTTTCCCTTTTTCACCCCCACCTCCCTTTTTTACGGTCCCGTTCCCTCGTCCTCGTCCGCCTTGTCCCCGCCGAACCCGCGGTGTCCATCGCGTAGATCAATGTCGCCGAACCGTCCGCGGGACCCGCTTTGCAGCCGCCGACAGACAGACGGAACAACGCGCGGACCGCGGCGAAAAGAAAAAAAAACCTAGGAAAAAATCCAATCGGATAAATAAAAATAAAAAAAAAAGAAAAATATATATTCCAAATCCGTTCCGCGCGTGGCGTGGGGGTGGGGGGCGGCGGATAGGACGGAATTCCGTCGGTGGAAAACGCCGAGCGGCACGATGTTCGCGCTGAAGACAACACTCCGGAAATATCTAACCGTTGTCACCGGAGGGTCGGAAAAAAAAAACGAATAATAAATAAATACGATTTCGGATGGGCCAGCGCCATCGCCGCGGCCCAGAATCGATTCTCAGCGATTTGCATTTTCGAACCGTGTACGTTTATTTTCGGCGTTTTTTTTTTTTTTTTTTTTTCTTCTGTTCGTCGAAATTCGCGATTTTTCGGCATTTTCGTTTCGACGACCGTGGACCGTAAATATTATTAACCTACGCACATTATTACACACGGGGGTCTCAATCGGTACGCGGTGGCCGGACATTTATAGAGATTTTCCGCCGCGTCTCGCTCCACACCGTTGTTCGCTTTTACCGCCGTTTCCACCTCCACCACCACCACCACCACTCCCACCCCCCACTCGTTTTACCATACCGTTCTTTCGGTCTTTCAGTCCGCAATCTATTCGACGACGTGCGTACATTTCATCAGCCACTCCCCCGCCCCTCCGTCCAAAGTTGTAAAACCGTTGTTGTTTTCGTCTGCCGTTAATTTTATAGAAACTTTAGGGGTCTGGAGTAATGTTCCGTGAGTATGAAAATAGACGTTTCAGCGTTTTCGTTTTACCGAAAATAAGTGCCGCGTGATTGGTGTGATTTAGCGTGACCCGAACGGTAATTTTCGCGTTGCCCCTTCACCCTCAATTATCCGTTCAACACTTTTGCCATTCCTCTTTTTACGGACGCGAGTGAGTTGGTCAATAATGTTGGACGAACTATTATCTCTGATAGCGCCGGGGTAAGAGATCTTTTAATTTCAAACGGTGCAAAAATAATGTTGTACAGCCAAATAATGGTCGGAAACACGCGGAGCGTTGTTTTTTTTTTTCTTTTTTCGCTTTATCCGAGTATACAGCCCACGGAAACCAATTCGACTTTTATATTTATTTTACATTTTTCGCTCGCGTTTAACCCGGTTCGGAGACGAGTGGAAACAAGTAAAAACAAGTAAANNNNAAAAAAAAAAAAAAAAAAAAAAAAAAAAAAAAAAACAATATTCCCACCGCTCTCCGGTTATAAAGGGCTAACGTTGGACTAGTTTAATCGAAGACGGGGGGACTATTATTCGATTTTTGCCTCGGGTGAAATTACCGTACAATTATAATGTTAATTAAATCGAACCGGCCCGTGTTATTTCCTACACGCTAAAAAGCCAATAAATATTTGTAATCAAAAATCGAACTTTGGCCGAGCTTGTAAATAACTATTAGGTCCACCGGGTTTAATGGACGTTTTGTTTATAGACGAGCTTTTAGTCCGCAGGACCGACTCGACCGTCCTTGCAAAAGTCTACGCACACACGCACACACCTAATATACAGACCGTTCCAGTTGGTTTGCGGCTTCGGGGAGCGAGGGGGTAGAGGGATAGGTGGGGTGTGGGGGTGTGTTGTGAATTCACATATAAAACTGTTTACCGTCCATATAACCGAACGCGCCCGAGATGTTTGTATTTTTGATTATACGCGCGTTCCCCGTTGTCGGTCAAGGCTGAAGGCAATACCACCGTAATCGAAAAATATTATATTCCCTACAGTGCGGTGGCGAGCTCATCGTTTTTTTTTTTTTTATTATGAAATTGGAAGGGGTTATGAGTTTTTGATTGGTTACACGATCGGTGTATTCATTTAATCGAATTTTTTTTGCAAATATAAAAAAAAATAATAGAAAATCTACTACGCCTTGTTGCGAATTTTTCGCAGTTAATATAATAGTATAGCTTGTATAACTGTAGACTAGAGCGACATAACCGGTGCATAATAACTAACGACCGGATGTAAATATAAATTACATTTTTTTTTTTTCTTTTCGGATGAACACAATGCTTTCCAAGTACATAATTCGTGTAACAGATACTCTATAAGAGAACATTTTTTTTTTTTTTGCATTTTGCAGAACAAAGAAACTTAAAGTTTTACAATGATGTTTTTTTTTTTTTTTTTACCTGTGCGCAACTTTTCTACCAGAAGACATTGCTCGGATTTCTTTTCTGAACGGAAATCGGCGTGGGGAGGACGTCGTTTTTCGATTTTTCAAGAGTTTTCTCGTCCAATGCAAAAAATCAAAAAAAAAAAAAAAAAAAAACCGGGAAAATTTACGAAGTATAATAAATATAGTCTTACAGTTTTTTTTTTTCTGTGGATAACTTTTCTACCAGCAATTTTGCATAAATTGTTAATGACACCAAAGTTTTTAAAAAGGAAATTTTACTAAGGAGCTACTTTAGAGATGTCATTTTTACATTTCCCCGTGAGTTTTCTCATCAAATTTTAAATCCGGTATAAAATATGGAAAAACCGGGAAAATCGTAGGAAAACTGGGAAAATTGGTACAACATTTTATTAAATAAATTTTATTAAAGAAAACATATAAATTCTATTTAATTATTTTACTCCAAAATGACAAATATATTGTTGACAAAGCATCACTATCAACTGAACTCCGTTCAGAATCGTTTTTTTTTCGTAAGCAATGGTTTATCGTTGCTTACAGATGCACATTAAATTCCCGTCTATATCCTACCTTCCCAACCTCCCACCTACACCAGTGGCTGCGACCGTTCCCATTAACTTACCTTTTTTATTTCAATCATAGTGTTTGTTTTAAGTGTACATGTTTTATTATACGAATTAATAGTTTAAATTTGGGTAAATCAAAATATCATGTTAAGAAATTTTGTTTTTGTGACGTTTGCTTTCATGAGTATATTAGGTGTCAATACAGACTGTCAATCGTTTCATTTATGATTTCGACATATCGTTTTTATCTTATCTTTATTAATGATTGGGGTGCGTCACCCGGCTGAAACTAATAACAAAAACAAACGCGAAACACTTATTTTGCGTTCGTCGCTGGTATTATTATTATTATTTTTTTGTTCGCTTTTAGAGCAGTTTTAGGGTATTTTTTTTTTTAAGGACGCCGTATCGCTAAAAAGGAATTGTTCACGTCAATTTTGACTGTTGTCCGGAGCGTTGTTTCGATAGCTCTTATACGGCATTCGAAACCGGGCCCTGAATTAACAACCCGAGGTATTGCGTATAGCCGTTCACGAAAAGAACACATCACGTCGCATAACCCGTGCATCAATACATTCCCGGCTACGGCGCTCGGAATTAAAAAAAAAAACAAACCAAACAAACAAACCAATGCTGTTTTATATCCAACGCTGGAACGACGTGTACAATAATAATACGTGCACGGCGCTCGAAAGTCTATTATTGTTATGTACACGATGAATTGTAAACACAACGGTGCGCGGCGCGAAGCAACCGCGGACTCGACGAAAGACGGCCGCGATGCCGCGTGGCCGGCGCCGTGTACACCGCGTTTCCGGACGTTATTCTCGGCGTCCGCCGGCCGCCCCGTTCGATCGCGCCGAGCGTCCGAGTGAATCCGCAAAGTCCGCGTTGTCGCGTCATTACGCGCGTAACGGACGTGTATTTTTTTGGGCCGTGCTCGACCGGAGCCCGGTCAGGTTCGGCGGGCGCGAGCGCGAACGGCCCTCGGGCGAACACGCGGGCGGACGCGGTCCGGTGTTATTATCGCCGCCGCCGTCGTCGTCCGTGCGTTTTGCCGATTCCGCGTCGTTCGCGCGTGTTTTACACGTTTCGTCATGCGTTCGCCGCTGTCGCCGAACGGATCGCCGTTGAACATCGACGGCCGGCATAATATCGAATTGATCGTTCGTTTGACGGGCCGCGTCGCGGGCTCGGGGATTCCGTCGACGGTTAACGCCGTCGGTCGGTCGGAGTTTTCCCATCGACGGCGCGAGCGTTCGAAAACGCGCGGCGTAACTGCAGACGGAAATGAAAAACGTAAAAATAATTATTCGCCCAAGTCGAAACACTGAGACGGGTATTCCGCCGTTTCGTGTTAGAGTACAACATTCAAATGTATGTTGTCGTTGTCCGCGGCGTGTTTACGGTTTCGCGTAACTATTGCAACGGTCGGTGTCGGTTTGCGGATTCGACCGTGTGTTTGTCTTAAATTTTTTCAAAAACGTTCGATTTAATTTCGCTCGTTTATTACGTGTCCCGTGTTGTCGTACCGTAATGCAATCGCCGTTTGTAATGATCGTCCTAATAGAACGGTTTCAAACGCGTCCGTCATGACAAAACGGAATAACTCGCACGAGTTATAACTGTTTAAACGCGCGAATCGCTATAGAGGCCTAGTCGGACGTCTCGAAGACTTGATTGAGATTTAACCGTTAAGAACGAAATCGATAACGGTGCGGTAACGCAACGCACGGAAAATCCGTAAGACTATGGGGATACTATAGGTGTTTTTTTTTCCCCCTTACATTTTTACATTTCGTTTCGACTTTTTACAATTTAAACTCCCGTTGCGTTAACTGCTGTATACCGTCCAAGCTTCAAGTCCCGTTGTACCGAACAAACAAATAAACAAACGTCACCCGAGCGTCGGGCAGGACGGGCACGCGTTTTATTGGGCGTTTCGTGAAAAACCGTAGGCGAATCGTCCAATAATGAGACCTCGATTTCGGCCACCCCCGATGTGGTGTTCGCGTCTTTTAAACCGAACGTCAAAAAAAAAAAAAACAAACCCGTCTCCGGGAGACGACGCCTTCGTCTGCCCGACGCGATGATCGAAATTTCACGGCTCCCGTCGCCGTCGCGGCACGCGCGGGCAGACCGGCGGGCCGCAGGGCGGGGCGTGTACCGCTCCCCACCCCCCATCTGACGGATCGACGCCCGCGGCGCAATTCCGTATAATTAGTCGGACGGAGAAACGCGTCCGCGAGTTAAAATACCATTCCTTAACAACAACAACAACGGTAATAATGACGTATAGTCTGTTTTGCGGCGTCCCCCGCCCGCCTCGCCCCGTCCGTAATTTAAATTGTTCGTTCGTTTCCCCCCCCCCTCTCTTCCGTCTTAACCGCAGCGCGTCGCGGTGACATTTGTTACATTTATCGTATAGGTGTTGTCCGGCGCGCGTTTAACAAGACCCGGGCCCGCGGGACGGATTCGCATGTCGTTTCGAAATCCGTCTCGGCCGTCTCGCGGCGTGTCATTCGCGCCGTCCGGCCCGCGGCCGTCGCGATTTTACCGACCGATTTCGGCCCCCGGAATATTCACATCCCGTCCGGTTTCCAGACGCGGCCGACGACCGATTACGTCCGGATCCCCGATCCTCCGCCAGCCGCTGCTTCTCCGCAGTTTCCCGTTCGAACTTCCACCACCGGTTCTCGCGATGACGGTTGTTAATTTTTTTTTTTTTTTTTTTTGTCTCAATCGCGTCTTTCCGTGGGTGAATTTTTTCCACGCCGATTCAGAGTCCACTCTGCAACCTAATATGCCGATTTTATTGTTGGTCGTTCTGACGCCTACAAACACGGCCCGTCTAGATCTAAAATATATATTACGGTGTGCCACTAGTACGTTTTTTTTTTTTTTTTTTTTTCCTATTATTATTATTGTATAAATAACGGCTACTTGACTGTACACATTTTTTCTCTGAACTTTAAACTATTAATTAAAAAAACCACGAACTTTTTGAAAATAAAATGTCGATACGTCAACGTTTTCCGACAAATAAACTCTATAAAAAGACCGTTTTCGAAATTTCAAAAATAATAAAATGAAAAGCTATTTTTTTAACAAAACGTACAAAATTAATTGAAATACGAATATTCGTATTCCATACCCGCCTACCCGCGAAAAAAATAAACCAAACAGAATTTGACTACATTTCATCGTCTCCGGACTTTATTTTATATAATACAACGGTGAAACGTTTTGCGAAACGCTCTGGAATTACTTAACCGATTTCGATTGACCGGGTTTTTTTTTTTCTTCTTCCGTTAGATTCCTCCGGAGTGGTCGCCGATCCGATATTTCATGTACGCGCGTATAAAATATAATGCAGGCGCAGCCGGTGTATTTCCCGTCAAAATCGTCGGCTGTGCGTTGTACGCGCGCGGTAAGTCCTACGGACGATTGTCGTCGGCGGACGCGACGGCACGAGACGACAATAATACGATATGGTATCGCGCGAGAGCTTTGCTGCGCGAGTAAATGCCGCGCGTCGTTGTATCGGCGGCCGGGATGGGGCGAGGGGCGCAGGGCCGAGTGGTCTACGGGGGAGCTACGGGACGTTCGTCGGGGAGGGGAGCGGATGGGAAGGGGGGGTAGGGTGAGGGGGTTACGCCCGCGGGACGGCCGTAAGCGCGCGCGCGCGTGTGTGTGTGTGTGTGTGTGTGTAATATGCTTTGCAACAGCTTTGCATGCGGGCGCACCGTGCGTGCGGTTAGGTTAGGTTACGATAATGCCGTGCGGATGAAAACGCGGTGCCCCGCGACACGGTCTTACCGCGCGAAATTCGCCGCGCAGAATTGATACTACGCGACAATAATCGCGCGTTTTAACGGAAACGAAATAATCGAAAGCTCCCCGGGACTTAGGCCCCGATAATAATGTTATTATTGTTATTATTGTTATCATTATACGGGCACCGCGTATCCCGGAGTTATCCGTATGGTATTACGGCCGGTAATAATAATAATAATAATAATGACAATGGTATAGCCTCCTCTCGTGCCGTCGCGACGTGTACCGCCGCCCCGACACCCGCGAATATAACAGTAATAATAAATCGCAGGCAATTAAAATAATAATAACGAGCATAGTAACGAGAGCCGTTCGGTCAATCGGAGCGGAAAACTATCGCGTTAAAAACGTATTATTGTACGGCCGCCGTCCTCGTCCTCGTCCTCGCCGCCGTCGTCGCGAATCCTCGCCGGAAAAATAATTAGCGAACACTCGGCCGATCCGCGCGCGCCGATATTGTAATGCATAATAATGTATCCGGGGCTCGAAGTGGCGCGGCATAATACTGCGGCGGTGGGGGGGGGGATGCACGTACCGCGGTCCCTGTGTTTTTTTTTATTTCCACGCGCCCGTCCCGGATGCCGGGGCGAATCGAGGGGTCGCCGAGGAAACGCGGGGTTACGGCCCCCGTCGAACGGAAACCGTCTTTTTCCTCGATCGAAAACCGTTTTGTTTTCGACAAACAATACCCGCGAATATCCGTTTCGAGTAACGCGTTGATTTCGTCTTACCCGTGTAGCGGTGTCCGTCGCGTGACTTTGCTAATGCGTTTGCGCGTTGCGTACGGACTGATAAAGTCGCGCCGGAATGACGAACGATCCGAACGTTAATATTTCGCTGAAGACTCCGTCGCGGTACGCGTGGTTTTTTTTATTAACGTTTACGTGTTATAAATCGACCGGGAGAGCTGATGATGCCGTTTGCGGGCGCGCCGCTGTCGCGCAGGCGGACATTCGAAACGACACGGGATGCGTACGAGTAAAGTTATGCGGCTTTCGTCGGTACGAGCAACGGTGGCAAACCGTTGTTAACGAAAAACGGTTCAACGGCGAGTTCGTTGAACGTTTCAGATTTTAGCGCCTTGTTTCGAGTTCAAATATTGCCCGCGTCCGATAATCTCGCGTAACGGCGATACGCGCCGTTACGCGCGAGCGTGCGGTCAGCGTTCGTTGTTCGATAACGAAAGTCCGCGTTGTCCAAAGGCGTCGCGTCCAGCCGTTCTCCGCATCTCCCCGCCAGTTTCCGACCTGACGTAAAGTCTCCCCCCCCCCCTGTAAATTACTATCGACGGTATCCCGTCGTTTATCCGCCGATAAAATAAGTCCGTTACCGAGACGCCCGTTTCGTGCGAGGGCTATTGTTATTCCGCATCGCATTTACGAACCTGTCGCGCGTCTGTTACGTTTTTTTTTCCTCCGAGATCTCCCGTCCGGAGAGTGACATTTTCTACGCGCGTTCAAACAGCGAAAACGGCCGCCTGTTTTCTAACCAGTGGCGTCCCCGCGGGATGCGCGAGGTGAAACTCATTACTGGTAATTTGCGCCCTTTTATTCGATTATTACCGTACAACCGACACTATATTATAACAATTATATCCCACCATTATGTCCCTTAAATTTAAGATGTACCCGTGTATGCGTACTTAAGTGTCGTTCGCGTTTTAATTATACATCCGTTCTAATCGCAGGCCGGGTCATCGTCATATTTTAGTCTTTCCCCCCGACGTATTCCACCCATTGTCGTGTAATACACAGTGTTACCCGCGAACGGCAAAACGATAGCGAAAAACAGTAGAGAGAAGAGGTTATTACCGTTATTTACGTAAACACGTGTGCCTATGTCTTGGCCGTAACCATACCGTGATCTAAACGATCACTGGTATCCGTACGATCAAAATATAAAACAAAAAGAAAAGGAACAATAAAATCTCGCCGTAACGTACATGTGACCCGTGCACGATGGCCGTTTCCTCTCCTCCTCCTCACTAACACCGCGGGATGTCCGGCTTTAACGATCGTTTTTATATTATTTTAATATTCTCTCGTGTGTTTCGTTCCCCTTCGTTTATGTCTGTAATCCCCTACACAAATCTGCAAATCCCGTATCCATGTCGCGGACCGCCGAAAATCACCGGTCGGAAATATCCGTTGCGCCTCCTGTATCGTTGTTTTAAAAATGTGTCTATACAAACTAATCTGTTAATGGGCTCTTAACGGCTAATTTTTCCATTATCAATATTTATGTATATTTGCATACATGGAGGTTTTTATTCATTTTGTCCTCTACGAATTGTTCCCCTTATGCAAACTGTATAAATGTAATCGCTAATCGCGTGTTATGAAATCTATTTGATATTCATTATTTGATAATATTGTCCTGACTACCATTGGTTTTATTTTCGTTCCTACTCTCCTTACTCTGTTCATAAAAAAACACATGTAGGTAATATTACAAAAATCCCACAGGGAATCCCCTTCGGGATCGTCCCCGCGGGTTGGCGACCTTGTTTTTCGCCCCCCTTCCCTATTTGTATTGTTTGGATTATTCAGTACAAGGCCACAGCGTAAACACGCACAATAATTTGAAAAATCCCGAACCTTACACGTGATTCGAAAGGCCACAATATTGTCTACATCAAAATTTAATCTTAAAATCAAAATCGATATTGTATAAATATGCATAATGCACTACAGCAAACAATTGCATTCACATAGTACCTATGAATTCAAATATTTAAGAATATTTTTAACCTAGTCACAACAAAGGAACAAAATCGAAAATAATGAATCCGTTATTTTTCCGGTTAAGCGCATTAACAAATGTCCGAATCCGTGTTAACAGGGTCGCTATGTATTTAAGGTATAGGTTTATGGTACAGTTTAAAATAAAGTTTTGAATGTTTGAAAAAAAAAAAAAAAAAAATAGAAATCAAATTCACTTAAGACCTTCCGAGAAAACCGATGGATTATGTTGAAAAAAATGACCCTAAATATTTTGTATATTATATACCTAAGCCCGTGTTTTTTTTTTTTTTTTTTTTTTTTTTTTTTAATATTTTTTTTTCTGCGTACCGCATTACGAATGGTTTTTTTTTCGATTTTGCGCCTGAAACGCCATCAACCAAAAAATAAAAAACAAAAAAAATAAAAACCAATACAATAACGTAAGGACCTTTACATTATTAAAAATAATAAACTCACGTGTATTTATCGTACTTATGACGCGTCTCGCCCGGTTTCGAGTGGGCTGATTTCTTTTTTATTTTGTTTTTAACGAAGCTGTTTTCCGACGATGGCGAGCACCGCACGCGACACCTCGTGACTTCTAACATCGTTATTCCAGTACAATGGCGTATACATGATTTTTTATTATTATTATTATTACTATCGGAAAGGAGGGGAATTGAATAAACTGCACCGGCGAATTTTATGGATCATTCGACTGCGATTTTATTGTGTACGATTATAAACTAACAATTTGTTTTGTATTTGTGATACATTATTCGTTTAGCTAATGAGATTGACGGCGCGTGAACAAACTAAAATTTAAGTATTTTTTTTTTTTTTTAGATATCGGTATGAGTCCGTTCGCGGCTAAACCTAACAATTGTTATTTAGTGACGTACTATATACAGTCTATAATAGACGTCGATCGACGATTTGAATGAAAATCCATCCTGTACGTGCGTTTGAAAACAAAAGCGACGGGGGAGATTAAACCCCTGTACCCCTCTGTGCCGCAAATACGCTCATGTTCCGGCCGTAATACAATTTATTACGATCGCGCGGAGATTATAACATTTGATGCGTGTTTATTTTCCGGACTACCGAGTTTCGTAAAAAAAAAAAAAAATATAATATTAACAGTTTCGCCAGTACCGAGTGCCGTACAGCGTTACGCCCGCAATACGAGTCGCGTTGCTATTTCCGCGCGCCGCCCGAGTAACGTTCCGGCTGCGTTCGAAAATCCGCAATCCACCGAGCAAGAGCGGTGTGCCCGTGTGCGTTGTCGACGGCCATACGAGTTCGCGATACGGGACCGGGTCGAAATTGACGATACGCGATAAAAAAAAAAAAACCTGTCGACAACGACAGCGTTCCGCGCGCAGACGTGTGCCCCGTGTTCCCCGGTCCGTCCGCGACGGCGCCCGTGACGGCTTTATCGGTCGCCTCGTTCGCCAGTCGGATACGGCCGCAACCACCGGTGCGCGGCAGCCGTTCGGCGGTTCTGTGCTCGCGATAACCGTTGAGAACCTGCCGTTTCACCGTGGTCGCCGCGTTGACCGGGACCGCGGCTGTTGTCGACGACGTCGAACGGTGGTGGGGGGGGCCGTCGCGGTACACGGGACACGCGGATGACGAGGGCCGCGCGGCCGTCGCGTAAAAATTGGCCGATCGGAACTCCGCTCCTCGCCGCCAGTCGCGGCGGCCCGGTCCATCGTCGATTGTTATCCCGTGAGCCGTTTCCGTCGCGCGGACGCGGTACGAAAAAGTCCCGCGTCACTCCGGTCGGTCCGGTAGAGTTAACCCCCCGGAGTCGACGGCTCGCGCCTCTCGTTGACGGCCGGCAGCGCGGAACTGAATCCGACAAATCGAACGGCGCCGGAGCGCGTCTCCGAACGCGTTTTCCCACGCGTAACGCGTAACGGGCAATTGCGCAGTCGACGTTGCCGCGTGCGGCACGCGCAAAGGGACCGTCCCGTTTCGCGTATCGACACGCGCGCCGCGCGAACGGGTTTTTTTTCCCCGGTCGTTCCGTTTGCCGTTCGCCGTTCGGAAAACGACCGTAGCGTACACACGCACGCGCGCCCGCGCTCACGTGTATTGTCCGCATAATTGCATAACGATTATGCGTGTACCGTGTACACGCGGGTAAAATATAAACGCTTTTCTTTTTTCTCTTCTTCTTTTTTCTCTCTTGTCCGTATTAAATCGATCGCGCGAAAAACTCGTGTTCGCGAGATATTTCACGAAAACCGCACGGAACATCGGATGCGACACGAAATGCGAACTCGACGCTAGAAGGGCCGGTGTACGAAATGTAAACGTTTTAAAAACGTGCGAATTGAAAATTGAAAGTGGAAAAAAAAAAACCCCCAGAAAATTTCAGATGTCGAACGCAAGTCTCGCCGAGTAAATAACGTTTCCGAAACGAAACCGGATTCGTTCGACGTAAAACTCTAACGGAAAATACGTACGGCAGGCGCGTCTACTTGAGCGTCTAAACTGCTCGTAATTTTTTTTAGACAAAAAAAAAAATAGTAATAATAATAACAACAGAAACAGTTAACGGCAAACGGAAAAGACTTTTACGTCATAACAATTAATCGGGTTTTAATTTTCGACATTGATATTCGCGTTTATATCGGCAATCGAGGCCAGTTCGGACCCAAGGATAATCGGCAGAATGTAAAACCAAAGTCGGTATCGTCACAAGACGCTGCTGAAATGTCGTGGTAAAACCAAAATATTCGAAAATATCGCCCGTCACTGCACTCTTCGGAAAATTCCGAAAATCAAAATTTGAATAATTCACGCATCGTTCAACCCGTAGGTAGTAACGGGACGAGCACAATTGAAAAACCACTGTTTATAAACGAACGCGATACGTTTTTCGGCCGCCTGGCCGGGCCTCGCGTTATTCTTCGGTTGCCGCTCATTCGTGCCACGGACCGACCGACCGGTCCGCGCGACATTTTGTTGAAGGTTCGGAGTCCTTTGGCGAGGCCGTCCTTGCTGCTCTACGTTTACTTTTGGTACGGTTTACGGGTAACGTCGCCAAACGAAAACTGCGCTCATCATCCACGAACCGACAGGTTCGATTTCAAACGGCTTTTCGCGTCCCGTATTATCGAAGACGAGATTATTTCGGGAAAAAATCGCGGAAAACGCCGTAACGCACAGTAGCCACGTGCAACGGTGCCGCCCACTACTACTCCGTCCGGACACATCGGTACGGATCCGGCTAGATGCATCGGCGGCGGCGGCGGCGGCGGATTGTAATTTATAGTGTTGTTTGCTCGATCGATTGTAAAATATATATACGTTGGTAGTTGCAGAACGTTTTAAAACGATTTTGTCTCGTCCAATGAAAATTAATCGAAAAACTAGACAACATTATTATCGTAGGTGGACAATTTACTATTTACTACTCCGTTTTCTATTTGTTTTTCGTTTTTCGTTTTTTTTTTTCTTTTTATCGCGCGTGATCCGTTTTGAAACCAATAATAATTATAAGGTCCAGATCGTATCTCGTATCGGTCCTCGGCGAAATGTTTTATTCCGGACTCGTTTTACGCGTTTGCCCGTACAATAGGAAAAAAACGATAAAACACTGGGCGCCAATCGTTTTTCATTTGCACCTTGACTGACTGCAGCAACACCTGCGGCGGAAGTGTTCGCCGCGGATTCTCGGTACCGAACTAAATAACTGAAATCTTATTTGTATTTTGGGCATTTTACATTTGGATTCATTGTCTCTACAACTGCAAGATTCCTTCAATTCCCTCTGTCCACTGACGTTTCATTGTTCTCTACTCTAATCGTTCCATAATAAGGTCTTCTGGCTCGTCGTTTTGGTCGTCCTCCGGATTGTTTTGAATTCGGTTTTCGTCTCGTTATATTTTCACCAGTAGATTTGTGCGACAGTCGTACACGATTGTCCTAAAATAATAGATTGTCCTCGGTTAATCGATAGTGTTGGGCCTATTGTTTATTTTTAATTTATTTAGAAAATATTTAAGTGAAATCACGGCGAGACATCGGTAATTGACTGAAAAAAAAAAAAAAAAAAATGATATTATCGTAATATCCGTGTTATCGATACTATCTGTTTATCCGATTGATTTATTACTAATATTATACGGCGCCTTCGCGTGTACACGAATTTATAGCATTTTATTCGTGATTTTAATATATGCATACGTGTGTAGCAGATTACGTATATACCTCAGTGTCGAGAGCGCAACGATACGAAAATCGAATTTCCATAATTATATTGCTCGAAAAAAACAAAACAAACAACAACGGCGGTGAATTGAGAGAGAGAGAGAGAGAGAGTAATGTGCATCGCATAGCTGTAGATCACGATTTCAAATAAATCGAAAATCATTTTTTTACCATTATTATTAATAAACAGTAATGATGATTTTCAGGAAAGTATTTCAAAACCGAAAAAATATAAGACAATAATATTGTCTGTAGTTCTGGACTGAATCTCTTTAAAATTTATTTTGAAATTCCTCAAGCACTGTTGTGTATCATTTGTGAAATCCAGTGTGCCCATACAAATCGGGAGACTTGCCGGTGCGATATTGGGAATTTTTCCTAGATTCTTTAATATTCTGTAATTCTACCGTCGGCGCTCAGCAAAAACGTCATAGGTCGTTTTTTTTTTTTTTATCATTTGTAAACAATTTTTCCGCCGGAAATCCCGTTCCGATCAAAAACTTTGTCGGAACTTTCTCTTTAGCGTCCGATCGCCGCGGCGCGTCGTTTTTCTTTGGTTTTCCGCGGGTTTTTCTCAACACCAGTTTTCCCGTCACAGTTTCGCGTCTCAAGTTCGTTTGTAATCGCCTCGCGCGGTTCTGCCGGGTAACGGCCGTCGATACCGTACGCAAACGCAAACACGCGCAGTGTACCGGCGGTCCCCGGACGGTGGCGCAGTCGCCTTACGCGGGCGCAATTATTTTCCCGAAGAGTGGCTCGCGCCAGCCGAGGTTCGCCTCGCACCCGAGGAAAAAAAAACCAATCCGCAAATACTCGGCGGACAATACGGCCGCGGCGCCGCGTCCGCGCGCTCCGGCGTCTCGCGTACCGGTCCGTAACGTCGTGCCGTTTAAAGCGCCGCGGTCCCGCGCGGTGTATCGGTTGGTCGGCCGTACGGCGACGATACGCGCGAACGCTCGCCGGCCAAACGGTTTTCGATTCCGGGCCGCGCCGTGGTTTAATTAAACGGGCCCCGGTGTAGTCCGGCGTAGCCCGTTTATTATCGCGATTGTTATGATTATTATTGCCGGCGTGATATTAATTTCGACCGCGGCGTCGCGGCATTAAACGCGGCGCGTTTTATAATCGCACGTGTATTTATTATATATATATACGTACGCATAACGTCTTTGCGGGCCGTCCGACTTTGATTTATGAACGCCCGGGGTCGGACACGTCGGTTTCACGCGCGCCGAACGATATTATTATTATTATTGTTGTTGTTGTTATTACTACTATCGCGCGCCGCGGCGCTTCGGAGACGGCGGAGACGCGAGTCGAACGGACGGCAGCACGACGGCGGCGGCGGCGGCGGCGGCGGCCGGACGATGTTCTCCGGAGATGTTAACACCCGGACGCGCGACGACGCGATTAATTTCGCAACCCCACCGCCGCTACCGCCGCCACCCGCCCGCCACTCGGCGACCGCCGTTCGCGACGTACTCGCCGTGCGGCGGGGCCCGTGTTCTAAAAGAACGGGTGGCGGGTGAGGCGGTAGAAACCGAAAGCCCCCGCCGAACGGTCGGGGAACACCGGAACGGACGCGCTCCGCACGGCGGCCGGGGGCCGCTGTTGTGCGCGACGATTCCGGATGGTAAGCGCAAGGACGCGTACGTTTTCTCTAATTATCATGAAAACCGGTTGGGAAAGCCAACAAAATCACCGTTTTCGAGTACCGACCCAACGAGATTTCCTTTCGGAAAAGGCGCACCACCCGGCACGTCAGAGCCGGATTTCACGTGGAACGGTCGCTCACGGATTGAAAAAAAAAAAAACCAATACCGTTATTGTAAAACGAATACGTTTATCGCCGCGCACCGGGTCTAAAATGCCGTGGGTATTAGCGTAAAACCCTTACCGGCCTGACGAAATTTCTAAAACGGCATTTATACGACGAGACACGGCGCTACACGAAACACCGTCACGAATAATGGGAAATGTTCGGCCGTCCCACCGTAATAACGTTCGAACAACAGACGTACGCACAAATTATACTTCGGAACTCGGCGGTCAACCCAGTCATGCCCCATCCACCACTCAATTGACCGCGATAAATTTATAGAAAAAAAAAAAAAACAAAAAAAACGATATACATAAAGCGTTGGGCATTTCAAAACCGGGTTTTGTCAAGTTTTGACTTAGTTTCTGTCGTTGTTTTTAGTTCGGCGAAGTTTTCAAACTCATCACTAATCGAACAACGGCCGTTGCGCATTTGCTGCGCTGACTCGACAAAGCGCGAATGATGCAATGCAGCACGCATAACGTGTCCAAACGTTTTTATTAGCCGAAACCCCTTTTATGGCATTTGGCCGCGTATCCCGATCGCGTAAGGGTCCTACGGGTTAGCCGGGAAGCTCCCGGTTCTCTGGCTTTCCGCGAACGGTTAGGCGATCGGAAAAACGGCCGTGTGCGCAAAAGGATCGGATATATTTCGCATTGTCCACGCATAATTTACATTCGCCGTGCCTCTGCGTTCACCGCGGATAGTCCCGGGCACGACGCTGGTAAAATTGAATTCGACGTGTAATACTCGAATTCGGAACAACGGACCTGCTTACCGGCGCGGTGTTGCGCCGCGGTAGGGATGCCGAGTCGAATGGTTGAAAAACACGCGGCTCTTGTGCCGGAGCCGGTCTCGAGTTTAGAAACTCGTTTCGGCCTGTAGACGTTGCGCGTAAACGTATTTACGACTACAACGCCTCTCCGCCGCCGAGCGCGAATACACTTTTTTTTTTTCATTTTTTTTTTTTTTTTTTTTTCCCTCGCCGTCCGAATTTCGCGTCGCGAATTTTGGCGGCGGCGGCGGCGGCGGCGGTGTACGAATTTCCATTAAAAGCTCATTACCCCGGGGGGTCCGCCGCGGAGAATAGCTGCCGCCGCGGCTCCCGGGCGCACTCGCTTTCCCCTAACCGTAACGCCGCCCCTTCCACGGTGCACGCGCGCGCACACACACACACACTCACTCGCGCGCGCGTACACCTATACGTAACACGTGTATACGTATATAGACGCGCGAGCGCGCTGGAGTGTGACCTTCACATAACGCCTTTTGCGGAAGAAACGTTATTATTATTTTTTATTATATTTCCCCACCACCTCCCCCACTCGCGCGCTCGACGCCGCTAAGACGTCTCCGCGGGGGGAACCGCGGCATAACGTCATCCGTACGCGATTCGTCTGCGTTTTTGGATTTTTTTTTTTTTCGTTTCGTATTTGTATTGTTGTTGCCGGTCGACGACAATAACAACAAAACGATAACCGCGACGGCGCGGTTCCGATATCTCGGGCACGTCGCATGCGATCGCGAGGTGTATCCCGGTCATTGTTGTCGCCGCACAAGACGCGTATCGCACGCGGGGGCATGACATTGTGCGACAGCGAGGTGTCGGTCCGGTGTCGGTCGGCGGCGGCGAAGCGTGTGCGCGAAATATAAGCGTCGCGGCCGCCGGCGACAGACACGCGAGGCCACGCACACCGGTACATACATTACGGCAGCTCCGGCGCGGCGTCGTCGTCGTCGTCGTCGTCGTCGTTGTCGTTGTCGTCGGCGGATGTGTGTGCGGCGCTGACGGGCGGGTGGCGGCGGCGGCGGCGGCGGCGGCGGCGGCGGTGGCGGTCTCTCGGAGCGAGTGTGTGCGGCACCGGCCGTCGATCGATACGCCGGCAGCACGCAAGCGCCGCCGGGGCCGAGCGGCGGCGTGGGGTACCGGCCGAGGGGCGGCGGCGGCGGCGTACACCGGCGACCAGACAGCCACCGCCGCTGCAGCAGTCCGTCGCGGCCCTGTGCGCTACAACCATACTAATATACCGCGGTCCCGCCGCCTCCGGTCCACCGCACCCGCCCACGTGTGCTGCGCTCGCGCGTCATCGTACTCACGCGTGTTCCGTCGCGTCGTCTCCGGTGCGCTTGTGCCGCGCGATTTCTCGCCCGCGACCGGCGGCTGCGGCCAGCAGCGCCTCAGCCTCTCGGCGTCAGCACCAGCAGCACCGGCCACCAGCAGCAGCCACCACCGCCGTCGCCGCCGACACACCACCGCCGCCACCACCACCGTTAGCGGTGTCGTCGCCGTAGTCGCCGCCGCCGCCGCCGCCGCCGCTGTACGCGAAATCCGCGCGCATCAGTGTCCCTCTGGCCGTCGTCGTCGTCGTCGTCCGTCTACCGCGGGCCGTCGTCGTTGCGTCGTGTGTGTCGTCGCGAGTGGCGGTCGGAGCACGCTCGCCTGGCCACACGGGCTGATAATCGCCCGCTGCCACCGCCGTAGCCGGTCGTTGTATTCGCGCCACCGCACGAGCCGCCGCACTTGGTCCACGGCCGCCAGTATCGCCGACATGTGCTCTTGCCGCGGGCAGTGCCGCCGGTCGAGGAGTCTGCTGACGACGACGCTGACCAATCGGCCGCTGCACCAACGGTCGTCCCGTCGTTCCGCCGTCGAACGGCAATAAGCGTGGTCTTCGAGCGGAAACTCCGTGGGAAAAAAAAAAAAAAATTTAAAATAAATACATCAGTAGTTTCCCGGTGAAGCAGACACGTGTAAGTCTCTTAATAAAAACAAAATAAAAAAAAAAAATTACTTACTTACGCAGTAGAGCAGTAGTTGTTACGGCACAACCGGCACGCGTTTTTGCGCGCGCAAACCGACCGACGACGCGTGCTCATTTTTCCGTTGGGTTTTTCGCGGTTATTTTCTATACTTTCGCTTTCGTACCGTTTCCTGACGTCCGCGCCGCGCCGACCATACGCCTATAACCTTGTCCGCGGATATTATATCGCTACCATCCCGCCGGAAGGACCGCGATTAAGAGATATCGCCCCCCCCAAACCACCTCGAATTGACTAATTATTTTGAACTTTGTTGCTCTGTAGCAATCTCGGAAGTATATTATTCGTTTAATACTTCGTAATTGTATTTTATAATGTATTGGTTTAATAATGAAAATCTGTAAGAAAAAAAAAAAAAATGCCGACAATAACGGTCAATCGCGATTTTTTTTTTTTTTTTTTGTTCTTACGTTTCCAATCAAATATGCACAGAAATTGCACAAAAATCGATTTACCGCGTACAGCGACTGTTTCTTTTCTATTTTTTTTTTCGGTCCACTTCATAAACGATATTTTTCAAATGGTTCGCGGTAGGCGAGGTTTCGTGAATCGTATTGACAAATTCTAAAACGCAAATTGTCTTTTCCCGCTCGGAACAGTCGTACGCGTTAAGGTCTTTCGCCCGAACACCGGTTTCGTTGGCGACTCGCGTTTCTCGTTTCTCGTTTTTTTTTTTTCTGTTTTTCCCAGCAGAAAACTATTACAAGTACGTGTCGTTCCGATCGCCTACCGTTGCGGGTTTAATCGCGCGTGTGAAAACCCGATCATTCGTCCAACGCAAATATACGAAATCCGTCGGCCGTGAAAACCTCAAACGATCGTTCGCGGTTTGAATTTTGTTCGGTTATCCGTTTGTTTGTGTTCGAAGAACATTCGACGATCCGACGGCGAAAAACCCGCCCGTCGGTTCATTTGTTCGCAACGGGAGACGTATGATAGGGGCAGGGGCAGGGGCAGGCGACGGTTTACACACGACATCGTTTGCGGTATTACAAGGTGTCGGGTTTTCGACGGAGAAACATCGATAGGAAATAATGCGCGTTTCGGAACACGATGTTCCGCGGTCGCCGCGCGTCGGATCCGAACGAACCGCGGGAAACGCCGCGCGCAATACAATCGGTCCCACAGGTTGACACCGCGCAAGTGGCCGGCGCGTAAGTTTCGCACCGGGGCCCGCCGAAACCCCTGCGTACCGGTTTCTTGAAAATCCCCCGGATCCGATGCACGCCGCTGTTACGCGCGTTTGTAACGTTGTTTTTTGTCGTTCGGGCGAACGCAAAAGTGCGCTATGATAACGCGGCGAACGGCCCCGTCCCCGTCCGCCGTACCGAAACGCGCGCGCGCCCGTGTGTGTGTGTGTGAGTGTGTGTGTGTACTGTACATACGTGTACGCGTACGCGCGTTTTCCAACGGACCGATTAATTATTTTCGTTCGGTGTGTTTAAACGCGTGCCCCCCAATCGAAATTCCGGGCGGCACCACAGCGAATTATGACGCCGGCGGGGCACGGCCGCGTACGACGTCGCGGTATACAGGGCGAAACGAACGCGGGAACGCGCGCGCGACCGCGTGAGTCGGGTTTTAACGGGTTTCGCGACACTTTTCACCGCGGGGACACGCGGGGAAACGGTGTAAGAAACGAACGACCGCGTCGCGGTTGGATGGAAAACGACGTACGAGAAAGTGTCCGCGCGGGGTTTATTTTTTTCGATCGGAGCGGGATTTCCGGTGGAAAAGTTGTTTGCCGCGCAAAAAAAAAAAAAAGCGGCCGGCTTACGGGCACCGCGGGTGAAAAGCCGTCGATATCCTGTACACGAGCGAACGCGAACGCGTACTCCTTGGTTCCGACGTCCCGCACCGGGTACGCGTTCACCGTGCAACCGGCGGCGTCGCGAACCCTCGGGCCAAGCTTTCGTTTCGACAACAAAAACCCGACCCGTTTTTGCCGCGCCCCGGTGAATTCGCGGCCGCCCGCGCGTAATGTACCGAATCGCCAAACTCCGGGAAAAGGGGGGCGCGCGTTCAAATAACGCCGGTCGCGCGGAAAAACCGAACTCCCTGACGAACGTCCCCGTAGAGTTCCGTTATGCGATGTTTCTCGGATCGGACGCGGAAACCCGCCGGTGTCTGTGACGTGCGCGCGAGTCGTTCGGACGTGCGTAATTCGTTTTGTTTTGTTTTTTTGTTTTTTTTTTTTCCGGCGATACGGTCGAATTCCCGCGGAAATCCGCCGATATCCGAACGCCGTGCCCTATCTGCGTTTGCAGCCGTCCGCGAATCGTTGCGCGATTGTCGCGGCGATTATGCGCGAGCACACGGACCGAACCGTTCAACGTACACTCGCGCACGCACATTACGTTTCAAAAGTTATTTTTATCGTAAATTATATTGCGTAATTATGGGAAAAAAACACACACACACACACACACACACACAATGCGTGCGCGGTATTACGCTCGAGCATCGCGATAGGCGGCGGCGGTAACGGTTCCAATGCGGGGGAATGCGCGTCGCGGTTGCGAAACGCGTACGACAATCGTCGCGCGTACACGCGATAAACGTTACGAATTGAAATTTTCCCGTTCGAAGTCGTACTCATGTGTGTAGATACGTACGCACACGTATATCTGTCTTAACACCGGTACAATACGTGCCGTTGCATAACGCATTTCACCACGTGTCGTTTTTCTCGCATAATTACGTCGTATTTGTACACGTGGCATTCGAAAAAGAAAAAGCACGCGGCTTTAATTTACTTTTCGGCGACCGCATTAATACCGTGTATAATATCACTGTCATTATTGTTATTGTTATACTTTCTGCGTGCGGTTTTCTCGGGTTCTTTTTTGTCTTTTTTTTTTTTTTTTCTATCGCGAATAGCTCGTAAAACAGCGCGCAAACGAATATCACACGCCGTCGCGTGACCCGAGGTTTTTTCGAAAGTAGACGTTTAATTGTGGAAACAGCCGCGGCCCCGTTCGGAATAGAAACAGTTTTTCGAAAACTCGTTCGTACCGGGAAGCATTAAAGGTTTACGCGTCGCGAACGACATCGCGTCCTTCTATACTCCCGAGTCGCTGGCAAAAACTAAACAAAAACAAAAAAAAAAAAACAAAACAAAACAATAGCTACACCGTATCGACGTGCGGCTACCGCAAGCCCGGGACCAAGTTGTAGACGTTTTCCGACTAGTTAAACTTATAAAATACCCGAAAGAAAAACAATAACTAGTTTAACTAATTTAAGTTATATACACGGGATTTTTTTTTTATCCCGGTTTGATTAAAAGTTAGTCGACGGTAACACACCGACGGAGTTAAAAAAGAATTGCTCAGATAGGTATCGAGATAAAAACAAAGCCCGACTAATATTTCATCACAATACAATTATTACACACGATTTTGATAATTATCTTAATTGAGTCATTTTTTTTTTTTTGAAGTTTTATCGTCTATTAAACCGTTAGAACCGCGGTCGTCACAATCGTCTCTGGACAGACCGACGACGTCCGACGAGACGAGTATCTCATTTCGTGTAACGGACGTCTAGTGCTCAGGTCCGGCGGCGAAAGGACGGTGACGTAGGACCGATCGTTTCATCGTCGGCGGATCGCTGGAAATGAATATCGGTTCGTCGCCCCCCCTCTAGTTTTATAAAAGTCTATTTTCGTCGTTCTCGGGTTTGTCGGGCGTTCGTTGTAGACGTACGCGCATCGGTGGGAATTGTGCGGGGGGTCGTACGTCCGCTCAGAACGTACAAACAGAGAAATTAGCCCCCCTGCGATTTGTACGTTTTATAATTTGAAACGGACTGAATTCTCTGTTTATGCGTTTCGATTGGGCTTAGACCTCTCAAGGGCCCTTCACCCACACAATTTCCGCCAACACGTTCGGGTTGGGGGCGATCGTCTGAAAATGATAAAGATCCGACAAACGATAACGGTTGGAGGATAGAAAGAAAAAAAAAAAGGACTGTCAAAATATTATCTTACAGAAAAAAATCCGATTCAACACGACGAGGTGGGAAGGTTCGTATAATTGAAAAATATGCGGAATCGTTAGGAAGTAGACCGGCAAATTGGAGGATTTCGATGACAGTCAGAGGATTTAGTAACAAAACGGGAATGCCGCGGGGGCGAGATCCGCCCGATAACAATCGTACAAATTATCGGCGCTCCCGGTTATTTTCGACGACCGGGTACTCAGCAAATTTAAAATCCGGATCTAAAAATAAAAAAAAAACCGGTTTTCGACCAATTAGTCAATAAAATACTGAAATACTCGTGTATGTGTATATGCACTTCAAGTTTGTATTACAGAATATAAACACTCGGTAGTTGTCGTGTTAAAACACTGACGGGCCGGACACGACCGCTAGCGTCCCTCCCCTCGCGCACTCCGCCAATATAACTTAACTTTGAACGTTCGTCCGCGTGTTGTACAAACCGTATGTATTTCGTTTACTCGCATTCCGTTCAGAAAACTACGGCTGCAAAACCTAACCTAAAACCGAACCGTACTGCCGGCGTTTTTGATTTTTCGGGTCGACAGAGTTGTATTTCCGTTTTCGAATGGAAATTCCCGCGGTCTTTGACCCGACTACATAAATCAAACTCGATAGCAACTCTGCGGAACGCCTTGTTACCTACGCTTAAACATGTTCCCTCCGGGGTTTGATGCCCCGTCGTAATATCATCGTTATTGTTGTCGTTATTAGCACTATGGGCGCTTTTAGTGTTCGCGACATAATTGAAAAAAAAAAAAACAAACAATAATAAAAAAAAAAAAATTGTGGCATTACTGTGTCGGTTCGCTTTTATTATATTATTGGTTTTATTTCGGTTCGTTGTCCGCGCGCGTATCGTTCGGCGGAAGGATTTTAAATAAGCGACGGATTATTTCTATCGAGTCCGGGGGGGTTTATTATAATTTATCGGTACTATGTACAAATACGATAGGTATAGTCTTTTGGCTAATAATTGATTTTATAATACACAGGATGATTTTTTTTTTAATCGTAATCCGCAAATTTTCAAGTAAATTTGATTTCTGTCTGGCCCAAATTAATTGGCAATTATTTGCGAGATCGTTTGAGCTCTGGTTCGATGGAATTTTCTAATTTTTACACCTAACCCTTACACATAAACATCCGGTTTTCAATTTCGTGTAGCCATTTCATATCGACGTGTAAACGATAACGTTCCCCTATATTTTCCAGTCTAAATTTCAAACCGTTATAACTCGCAATAACGGTACAACGGCGTTTTAAATATTCATAAATCCGTAGCGAAATGGTCCGTTTCGTGAACCCGATTTAAAACTAAGAGTTGCTATTTGAAAATCAAAAATCGATATGTGTTTACGGCACACGGAAAAACATTCATAAAACAATAGGTTTTATTCGAAATCTTAATAGATGACCGTCGGATCCGGGTAAAAGAATACTGTCCCGTATACACATCACGGACGTGCTCTCAAATAATTAGCCCCGATTTTCCGAGACATGTTTTTTTTTATGTGTATACTAACAAATCCTTTTTTTTTCGCACGCGCGAAATATCCAAAGTTTGGCCCGTATCGATTTTTATCTGCAGTATTTACGGTATCGAACAATTGGCTTTTTTTATCGCGAAAGTTTTCTGCCGCCGCGCTTTTCAATTAAAAATACAACGCGCGCATACTGCAGGTGATTTCGCGGGCAAAACGAGGCCTTATTTTGATACGGGACGTGATCACGGGCACCTGCAGAAAATTGATCAGGGAGGGGCAGGATCTTTGTAAAGTTTCGAATGACCGTTTTTTTTCTTTTTGACGCGAAATCCTAAATAAGAATCTGCCTGGGTCCTTTGATGACTAGGCCGACACATAGAAAGAAACATTATAAAATCAAACGCCGAAATTACAATAAATTATGTAATTGTTAAAGTTGTATTTGACATTTTTAAATCCAGGTGACGGAGGTAGATGCCCCGTCTTGCCCCCTCCACCCCTCCCGGGGGGCGCATATGGACGCCTACGTCATAAAAAAAAAAACGCATACGCACATACAGTCAGTGCCAGTACACCCTGTACGTTTTCCTCCGGAGCCCCCGCGTCATTCGATACGAGCGTCCTCGGGGGAAAAACAAAAACAAAAAAAAACCCACTCTGTCGTCATCGTCGCGTGTCTTATGTATACGCGCCGTCGGCTATATTATATAATTCGAGGTCTTGTTTTCCGCGGCCGCCGAGTTACCGAAAAAATTCCACTGGGTCTCGACTCGGGGACGCATAATATCGTAATATATAATCATAATATCTCCGCAGTCTCCGCCTTTATGCCCCGCTCGCCCAATCGACTTTGCCCCCGTTATCTCCCGTTCTCGCCGTCCCGTCCGTCGTCACTCTCGTTTCTTCGTCCTGCGACACTCCCTTTCTCCCACCCCCACACCGCCATCGAAATCTCGAACCCGTAACCCCCGGACAACAATCGGTCCGCAAACGTTTCGAACGGCCGCGAAATCCCCGTTTGCCCGCGAGGAGTCGCTGACATTCCGAAACAATATTAATTACCGTTTTCAACCCGCCTGTGTTTTTATTTACTACTATAACCTACCCTGACGGACGCCGTTTTAAGGGGAACTACTTTTCAACGTGGAAAACCTAGCGGACACGTATATTAACTTTTTAATTTTCAAATGTTGACAAAACGGCGACAGCGAAACGCGTTCCCGTTATAGATATAACGATAACTTTAAACTCGTTAGTCGTTTGTCGAACGATAAGATAAAATTACGACTGCTGTAACGATAATATTGCGTCGTAGTCGCAGAAAAAACGGCGTAGAATTATCGTTCGGAAAGTTTAAATTTTTATAATTTTTTTATTTTTATTTTCGATGCGAATCGTTTCGGACGACTATCTGCCTTGCGTGGGGGGGATGGTGGTCGGAAACTATTACCGGAAATTAATTTCAATTAGAACTCCTGCGGGGTAAATCTCTCGTCATGACCACGACGACCCTGTCACGACGGGGCGCCTGGTCCTTCCCTACCCCCTCCCAATGACGCGTCGCGGAATCGCCTGTCCGTCAAACGGGATTTAACGATATTTGAATAATATATAGAGGCTCATTGTTTCGGATTTTTTTTTTTTTTATAGCGGACCGACACACGGCGTTTTTTTCCGACGATATAAAACTCGCTCAGCTAATGGGTTTTTTTCACACGCCCTCTCCCCTGCCCCTACCGATATAGAAACCTCGCGAGTTTTAACGATATTCCATCATCGTCTCGACACCGCCGCCGACCGCGAGACAATACGCCGCTAATTACGGCACCTGGTTTTTTTAAACCGCCGTCGGTATACTGAACCTGAAAATATATTTACTTTTTTTTCGTTTTTTCCCCCCAGTTTTACCGTGCACCAGAACGGTTTTGTTTTCTCAAGTGTTTGCAGCGTGCGGGCACGTCTGATCAAATATTTAATAGTACGATTCCGACGGCATAGTCGGTCTAGGCGCACCCGAAAACGACAATTAATAAATACTATACGCTATTTCAACGTTTAGAACACGGACCGTACAGGACAGGAAACCAACCGGCTAGTCGCTCCCGGTTGTTTTATCCTCTACGAGTTTCACGGTACACCACGGCGATAACGTGAAGTGTCTGGTTTCGAAAAAAAATCCGAAAAAATGGCGCCGAGGCCTCGTAAAGGAAAGGATTCTCCCGGGTCCCGCGTTAGTTTTTCGATTTTCGGCGCTCGTTTCCAGTGCCGGATATCTTTGTCCGCGGTCCAGAGGTACACCCGGTTCCGTCCGGCGAACGAATTCTGACTTGGTTCTTCTCATCTTTGTTATTCCCACGGCAACACTTTGGAGACCGCGTAATCCTTTAGCTGATAAAACGTGCAGACTATCATAAATCGAACGTGTTCCGAACGTTTTTTTCTACGTTGGACTCGTGGTTACGTGATAATATCGGTACGAAACACATTGATTATTTGGCGACTCGGTGAGTTTAAACTTGTGTATTTTGATCATAAACCTACAAAAACTGAGAACGCTGCACCGTTGCGATATACACGGTACGATATCTTTCCACCAGCTGCTCACTGTACGCGTTTTTTTTTTCACGTCTCCGCGGATCAATTTTCTAAACCGTTTTCCACAACGTTTTACTCGCTGTCACTCGTTTGATTCATTTGATTGTGTTTTTGAGTGCACTCAATCCTACTGCTTCTTTTGCCAGAGGACGTCGAGAAGAGTCTTCCGTAAATATGTATTCCGCGAACCTCGAAATCGCGTCGTCTTTCGTACGCTAATGATACCGGGCTAAACGTTCTGCCGATCGCATTTTTTTCCGCCATCATGACGTAAAAGTTTAGAACTACTATAATTTTTTAAAACTAAAATCTTTATATTGGCGGTTTCATTGTCGTTTCACGAGCGATTATTTTCTGTAATACACCCACGCGAGTAGTCCCGCGAGATTATTAATAATAAATGCGGGCGGTGACGGAATTCGAAACACTTCGTTCCGCGAGTTTTAAGTTTTCAGTGTACATTGCCGTGTCACTGGCATAGCACCCTCTGTGTGTAAATAATTCAATTATTTCGTTACGTTAAAGTTGAACGATTAATTTATTTTTATTATAACGACGACGACTTTCCGTTACAATAGTAAGAATAATAATAATAACAATAATAATATACACGGGGTCTTTCGGATTTTACGTTACACTCAAATTGTCCGCGAATCGCTTTTTTCAATAAATAACTTGTTTATACACTTTTCACATAGACCGTATATTCTACAATGCCACTTATTATCGTCGCCCTTGATTTCCGGCGGTGAATCCACCGCCTACTTTGAGTTTGCAAATAGCAACCTAAACCATTTTCAAACGCCACGCGCTGTGCCGCCACTGCACAAATGACGTTCCACTACTCGTCTTTTCTTCCCAAAACTTAAGATCGAAATATCTCGTCAACGGATCGATAGATATCAAAAGTGTCAAAACTCTGAGGTATTCAGTTTAATAGTCCGTTCGTGTGTGGAATTTGTAACATACTAGGTTGCTGTTTGGTAATCAAAAATATGTAACCGTTTTATCCCAGAAAATAATGACAATGTATGGGTTTCGTACATAATATAATTCCGATAGGTTTTTTATACGCGTAAGTTATTGCGGTTTCCGGCACGTGTGAACACGAAATAAAAAACGGCTGAGGTGTCAAAACGATCATTTTTTTTTTTTTTTTTTTTATTGTGTTATCGCAAACTTTTGTCATTTTATTTCGTAAATATCCGGCGGTTTTTTCTCGATTTCATTTCATTTCCCCCGCCGTCGCGCGTCTCTTGCATCCTCCGCCTACGTGAAAACTTCCGAACCTATATAAACGCGTCACGTCGTCGTCTTCGGTCCGTACCGAAAATCGGTCGATATCATAATATCTGCCGCCTTGACGACAATGAAGTTCGGGGGTCGGGTCGGCTATTTCTTCGGCGCGTGTACGCATCGAGTATTTATTTTTATTCGAATATAGGTAATGTATACGCATCGTTCGGAATCGGCGATCGAAACGGCGGCGGTGGCTGCTCTAAATTCCCTCGTCTGCACCCTGACCCGTCCTCGCGTGTACAGAGTATATAATGGCTTCGGAACGACCCGCTGGTGTCTGTACGGGCGAAAGGTCATCGCGCACATCGTTCTAGAAGGCACATGAGCGTACCATCACACATGGTTTAAGCCGCCCGTAGTAAATAGTGGACCCCGATTAGTTGGATTTCAAATTGATAACACGTCAGCAGTTTTGTGATGACGACGATAACGGTTTAAAATCATAAAATAAAATGCGAGAAATAGAACAGACGGAAATACAGACAAAACGGAAAAGTCAAAAAAAAAAAAAAAAAAAACAAATGAAAACTGCATTCCCTTGAGAAAAAGTGATAGTGTTAACATTTTAAAGTACAGTCCACTACAATTGCAAAAATACCGGTTGGTGTAATAGTAGGTAGGTAATAATTAACGCTCATTAACTGGGAGACTTCCACTAAAATAAAACGTTCATTTTATTTTACGATTTTGAGCCATTACTATCATCATAAAACAGGTTGGCTTGTTATCAATTGACATACAACCAATCAGGGTTCACTATATTTACTATGGGCGGCATTAGCAATGCGCGGTATGCTTATATGCTTCTCGGGGCGAGTGTTTTTCGGAGCGAGGTATTATACCTAGATGTATTATTGTATACTTATCCTCGGTCTTAGAAAATAAGGATTCCGACTACGTTCGCCCGACCTGCCCGTCCGGATAAATTAGGTTCCGATTTCACTCACTAAGCGCCGCAGGTCTTACACATCTGGACCGAACATTCAGCATGAAAACGCGTTCCGTTTCATTTCGAGGACAGAAAACCGTGAGCTAATAAACGGAGTGCTGTAATTGGCTGTCGTCTGAGTGCAAATTCGCTCTCTCACACTATAGATCTCTTGATCCGTTCGGACCGACCACGCGTTCCATTCGTCGGGGTGAATATTCCGTCTAGATGTATAAGTCTATGCGTTTAGGTCTACGCGTATATTTATTTAAGGTTATGATAATATGCTAAAATTATTAAACCTCCGCGTGTTCGCTGTAGCGCGTGTTTGCGTTTATTACTTTTCGCGTACTGCGTCGCGATGGTTCATTGAGGTAGTTGAATTTTCGTTTTATTCTAGTAATTTATAGTTTTTGTTTTTTTTTTTTGGGCGGGGGTTGTGTATTATTTTTACTATTGAGCGGTAACACCAAATGGGTACCGTACGCGTATATAACGCGATCGTGAGCGAAATTCGAACTAAAACTTCTTTAGCGGGCCGAAAACATGATTACAATACATAAGGGCTATAGTCGTCGGGCGTCGTAACGTCTCCGAAGACACGGTGTACGTCGCACCGGAAAATAACAATAATTACGACGTTTCCGATGCACCGCGGACGGCGAACCCGTCGCGATGACGTTTACAGAAATCACTGGACGCGATTCGACGACAATGACAATATTATGTTATCTGAAGTTATACTTTAGGCAGCGATTGCTGTACGTCGGCCGGTATAAATAATCGACGTTTCCGCCGCGGAATCGCAATAATCAATCGCCCAGTCGATTACAGCAACCGCACGTATGATATTATTGCCGACGTCTCGGGATTTCGGTTTCCCCGCGGGAGCGCGTTCCGGTCACTCGCCAAACACCCCGTCGCGCGTCTGTGCCGTAATAACCGCGTGCTCTATCCAAAGTACCCCAAAGCAAATGTTTATAATATATTTCAGCAGTGGTATAACGATATGCGTACCGTGTTATCATTTTATTAGATTTATATTAGTGTGTGTTACGCGTTCGTTAAATGCGGCATGGCGACAGTACAATTTAAAATCGCACGGATTCTGCGACAGTTCGGACATAATTGAGTTGACGTATTAAAGACGATGCAATAAGAAATGGTATACGCGACGAACGACCATGGTTCCAAGCGGTACGAATTAACCAGACGAGTGTACACAGCTCCCCCCTCTCTTTATACAACTATCCGAGCCGATTCCACAGGCCGAGTTCTCCTGGTCGTGCTCTGGACGCGGCCCTAAAACGTAGTCTTGCTCTTACTGAAGAACATCGGAGTGTCGATTTTTCGTTTTACGTGAATACGTACAGGTCCACCAAGCATTAGTTTCTCCATTGAGAAAACGGCCGTGTAAGATTTCCACGTTATATTTTATATAATCCAACACCTCCCTCCGAAAGCTCAACGCGATATAGATAATTTATAACAGCGCATTAACGTTTATTACGGGTGCACCTATTTTTATCTGTTTTAAAACGGTGCCCCAAACAAAAAAAACAAAAAAAACCCACCGCTATTCTTTTTTCTTTTTTTTTTTTTAAATAATTCACTATAATAGTTCAAAAACGCCAAATACATCTATCGATTTAATTGTTGACGATATTCTCGAGAGTATTTCGCAATAATACCGCAAATAAAAGCAGATTTGCTAAATTTAATTATGCTAATGGAAAATTGCCCGAATTAAAAATACTACAGTCGAATAGAATACTTGAATGGGAACTCTATGCAAAATGATACACCGGCTTAGCCGGCGGAGCACGAGACTCTTAATTTCGGGGTTAGCGGGTTTGTCACCACTTTGTATGATAAATAAAAGGGGTATATAACCGTTGATATGCTTTTGTGAACAATCATATTTCCCCCTAACATCCCCTTTATCGTTTAAGATTTTCGGCGAAAAAGGCTAAGACAAAAACGTGGTGTTAAAAAAAAAAAAAAACAACAACCACGTCGGTAATATCTTACCCGACGTCTTCTCACTGGAGCCACCGATACAAGCGAACTAGAACACATATTGATAGATACGGAGAGCAAGGCGTTAAGAGGTCGCGTCCGGAGGAGGATCGACGGAGCTCCGGGCCGCGGTGCCGTTGTTTAACTCGGATAGAACAAATGAATATTTCATAAACGGAGATGACGCAGAAAAGTGTGCGCGTTCTCGTCTTGTTAATTTTTTTTTTTTTTTCCTATCAATTATACGCCAACTGAATTGTTCGATCGGCGTAATTTTACACGGTATTTAATATCGCACTGTGCCCCGTTACGCACGATTAACGATTAACGAACTCGTATAAAATTTAATAAACCTAATAGCGTTCGATACGCATATCGTGCACCGCGCGTATAGCGTATGAACTGTTGTGTTGCCTACGTGTGTGTCGCAACGGCGACATTCCGGCCACGTCGTGCGTCGGACCGCCGTGACCGCAAACAATAACGGTAACGGCGCTGTCGAAAAAATCGACTGACCGGCCGGCCGTCACCACTCGAACGGGAGAAAAATCGAAATTTCCCGGTTGGCCCGTGGTCGCGGACTGTTGCGGAGCTTGCGGCGACCGACCGGAATACGCACGGGCGCGACTGGAACACCGACTTTAGGGAAGGGGGGGGNAGGGGGGGGGGGGGTGCTGAGTTTGTGGGCCCACGGGACCGACGTCCCTACAATTCCTTTTACGCGACGTTCAACACACGACGATAGCAACTGCACGTTTCGTTTGCTATTTTTTTTTTTTTTTTTATGCGAAAATGTATCGTAACTTTTTCGACGTTGTTAGTTTTTATACACGCGTGCGTTATAATCATCCGCATTCCGTTCCGCTCATTTATTATGAAACACGACCGCGACAACAAAACGCCTCGCTATTCTCCGCTGTCGTTCGCAGTTTCTTCTACGGCATTCCTTACACCCGATGTCCACAAATCTTCCATTATTCTGTCGGCCCGTCGCCGTCCGGGTACCTTCGCGTTTGGTTTTCACGCTGATGTTTGTCCTGCGATCGCGCCCACCGATCCCCACGCGTGCCCGACACTTCGCGTACTTTTCAAAGTCCCCACAGCGTCACGTCCGTTATGCAGTCCATCCGAATTTCATAAAACACTATAAATTACACGGATAACACGGATACAGTCGATGCCGTGATGAAAACGTATTGGGTATTTTCGGGGATGCGACTTCAAAACTCACAGCGGATGGTTAAAGACCCCCCGAGCACCCCCTCTAGTCGCGCCCGCGAGACGTACGGCGACCAAGAGACGCACGACATAGCTGGAATACCGTCTTGAAGTGCGCGCGCGCTCACCCGGCGGCGTGACGACGATGACCTCGATAACCCGACGACCGTGTGGTCGTCGCTGCGATTGCGACGGAAGTCGAAAAAGCACCGATATTAATTGTGCGACACAAGCGTTTTCCAAAAATGTTGGCAACGACAACGAGCGACTGGAATAATTATGCCGACGAAAATTGTGTTAATATTATTATCGGTATCGACATTCGCTTGTGCGACATTCGGTTTTACATGGATAACTTTTTGGTTTGGCCGAAAAGGAGGGTGGATACGGTCTCGGTCGGAAAGGGTCTCGCCCCTGACGGTACCCGACCTAGCGCAAACCGTTTGACGTACAGGTAACACCTTTTTGAAATCGCGCAGGGTTCGCGTGACCGTACGTTCAAATCCCGCCGCGCCGTTCCCGGGTGTCGGCGAAAAAACTTTGCTCGGGTGCCCACACGCGATTCAGCGATTTCGTACATTATAATATTATGTACTACGCGGCCCGTTTTTCGAAATTAATTTTTCCAATTTATTAACATTGCAACGTACACGCGCAAGAAGTATAATATTATTTACCAGTATGTAACAACAACTTATGTTCTTGTATGCCCACTGCGTATTGGGGGCGGCGAGACTTTTTTCTTTTCTTTTTTTTTTTTTGATCGAGATCCGTACTAACAAATTCAAAAAAAAAAAAAAAAAATGTATCGTTATTAATCGCCTAATAAGCAATAGGTAACAATAATAAACGTACAAATAATAAAACTAAAATATGGGTACAGTTAAATAATGTTTTTCATCCCATTTTTCGTTAAAGCTTTTATAAATTAAAAACTATATCCGAAACGCTCTTGCCAGGAACTGTTCGAGTTGATAAACTGACAACAAAATAAACGTCTCTCGGGCTAAAAGTTTCGCGGTTTATCTATTAATTGTATAGGAATACAATCGAACAAACGGGGACCGATCGTTTGACCGCCCGCCCCTGCAGTACATTATAAACTGGTAAATAATACCGGGTACCCGCAGGAAACGTGGGCCTAACTTCGTGTGTACAGTTTGTAGTCTTGAAAAATATTTACCTGCATACAATTATTTTAGACGTAGTATAGGTAAACAATAATTACGAATTGTGTTCCGGACTGTTTAAATTTCGCGGCAGCACGGCGGAACGTCCAAAAACGGTCCGATTGGCGTCACTGATTTCTGAAATTCTTCTTGTTAGCCTTTTTGGGATATTTTCTGAAGCCTTTTTTTTTTTTTTTTGTTTTGATGTAACTGATGTTTTTGTCAAATATGTTTTTCGTATTCGAGTATTATATGATGATTCCACAGAAAGAGTGATTTAACGAGCGTTTTTCGGAGGAGCCGGAGAGAGTTTTGTTGTCCATTAAGACGACATAACCATTTTTATTGGCCGAGAAACGTAACGTTTCATTTGGCTCGTCAAATTTGAAAACAACACGCCACCAATCTCCGAAAAAGCTCGTCTGGTTACTCGTCTTTTAAATTCGTTTTTAAATCGTCAAAAATATTTAGAACAACTTTTGTTAAACCAAAATAAACAATGTAAAAAAAAAAAAATAATCATGATAATCATGCTCAGGAAGTCGCAAAATTCAGTTATGTCAATCGTACCGTTTTTCGACTCCATTGGTGTCCATTGGTGCGCGCTATTCAAACAGTCCCGGTGTGCTTCTGATTATTGATCCCCGCAATACTTTTCCGAAGAGGTGGGATAATTACAATGGCGAATTTGACCCTTTCTGATATTTGACTAGAAGAATGGGGGTTAAATATTCGTAAGTGAAATTTCGCTAAGGGGTAAATTTCGCGGATTCACCGAAACTTTATAAACACACGTCGTACATTTCAGTTCGTTAGACATTTTGGTTTTGTTCAATAATGTTTTCAAATCAAATTAATTCAGTTCAGAGTCCAGGGTCCGGACTTAAATGCACTAAAAATCCACAAAAAAGCGCTTAAAAATGGCGATAAAAGCCTGAAAATACCCCTCAACAAATATTTAAAAACGAAAAAATGGTAGAGGGGTTTTACAGGCTTCTCTTTAACGACTCTAATTATTTATTAAACACAATTTTTTTAACACTGCAAATATGAATAACGCAAAGTAATTTTTCTTATATAATACGTGCAATTATATTTAAAACTTTGTGTTAATCATTTTTGTAGTGTAAGAAAATTCAATTTAATAAATTATAGAGCTTTTAGAGGGAGGGGTGATTTTTAAAACCTCTGTACCATTTTCGGTTTTTTTTTTTTCAAATATTATTTATGGCTTTTTTGTGCATTCTAAATGTGTTCGAATCAGCTCCCTAATTATTACGATTTATATCGAAATAAAAATGAATCGGCGTTTTTGAAATACGTATTCGCGCAGGCGAACCAACCCAATAATTATGCCCGACCGTCATACATTTTGTTTTGCACTCTGGAATATATAAAATCCATACAAAAGAGCCGATCGGATTTTCATTTGGTCGTTGATAACTCCGTTTTGGGATCGTCTCGAATCGTTTTAAAATCGCGACTTTGAACAAATAAAGTCAATAACCACCGCAACTCGGCGCAAGTATTTCGGTCGGCGGTCTCGTCGCTTGCCGGGCCAACGTTCACGCCGCGTCGTCGTCGTCGTTTCCTGCCGGGTGCGCGCGCGCGCGCGACCACCGTGCCGGTGTATTATAATAAATGTTACGCGGGACCGTGTTGTTGTTGTTGTTGTTGAATCAGACAGCTGCGCCGCAGCGGCGTGCGACAATGCCGCGGGGTGACCGATGATCCGTCGCCGTGACTACGGATCCGGCGGAAGGAGCTGGCCATCGTCTGGCTGCGGTCCGCGCTGATGTCCGGCCGCAGATGGGATGGAGGCGGCGGCTGCGGGATAGAGTCCGAGGAGGAGGAGGCCGGCGTCGGCCTCATGACCTCATGTCACTTGCACGTGGTTATCCACGAGGAGGAGGAGGAGGACGAGTCGTCGTTCGGCGGCCGGGGAACGACCGGCCGCTGCGGCGGTGGCGGCGGTTGCCGCGGCCCGTCGTCTTCGACGTCGCAGGCGGGTGCCTCGTCGTCCGCCTGCTGTCCGAATAACCGCGCCGCCGACGCCAAAAACTCGCTCGTCTGGAACCAACCGGAACTGGACGAGCTGACGGCCGCGGACGACCAAAACGGGTACAGTCACCGGCCCGTGCCGGGCAAAGGTACTATAGTATTGCAGTTGACATAATTTTTTTTAAAATTTTTTTTTTTTTTTACGAGTAGTATTCGACTCTATGCCCCCGGCTCCCGATCACCTAACGGTACTTACGGGAGCAGGGTGCATACGGGCCGTAGCGAAACCGCAGGTTTAATTAAAACATGTTACGCATATATTATCACCGGACGTAGAAATAATATCGATTTCGGAAACTATTAATTTGTTTGGATTCTCCCGGCAGTGTTCCGGGAAAAAAAAAAAATAAAATAAATACTATCGGAGCTATAAAAGTTCGTGTCGAAGGCGAATTCCTGTTACGGCCGTAACTCCATCGAGGTTTTCGCACGCTGTCGATCGGCCGTAATATAAAATCGTTCTCGAGGAAATACCCGTAGCGTATAAAACGCAATAATATGACACGATCGCGAACCAATGGCGGCTAGGCCTATCGGAAAATCGGGATTTTCTCTTGTTATAAGTTCGGGCTTATTGTTTGTAGGAGTTCCGTACAGGGCCTGATTAGCCAGCGGGCTGAAAAGGCTGCAGCCTATGGCGCCGTCGAATGGTAGGGGGCGCGACAAAACAATTTTTTTTTTCAAAGTCGTATCTCCTGCTTTGACCTATTTTGGGGGGTACAAAAGAATTTGTAGAGGGAGGACCGAGGAGTAAAAAAAAAAAAAATAAAAAAACAAAAGATATAGTTCTGATTCTAACGTTTCATGTATACGTTCCGCACATTACTTTTTTGAAATTAGTGTTTCGACCTTTGTTTTTTATTATTATTATTATTTTTTTTTTTTGCTCATCACAGTTGGTCTCAGTTAGAGACTTCGAATTCGATCCCCGGTATAATAGAAAAAAAAAAACACGTTCTAGGATAATGGGGTCGGGTGCAGCCACTGTTATAATAGCAATGTAATATACACCTGTGAGCGACGATAAACAATTGAAAACGAAAACACGATTCTGAGCGGAGTTCAGCTAATATGTTGTTTTGTCAACAATAATAATTATCATTATTAGTTGGAGCAAAACTGCTAGTAGACAGTCTGTCTACGGAAAAAAAATAATCGTAATATTTTACTAATATATTTCGTACATTTTCCCGTTTTTCGCACTTGATGAGAGAGAACTCTTGAGAAAATCGAAAAATAAAAACTCCCTAAAAATCAGAACAAGATCTAGGGTAGAAAAGTTGTCTACGGTACAAAAAATAAACATCTTTATATAAACCGTAAGCTTCTTCGCTCCACTCGGTATCTAAAATACTGTCCGCCTCTGACCGTAACCGTGACAAGTGTTCAGTCGCGGTCTAGAACAGCGGTAAATAAATGCCGAACAGCGAAAACGATTACCCAGCTGTGCAAACGTTCCTGCACCTACGCCGCGCGTTTGTCGTTTGTTTGTACCGCGCGCGGTCCGTTTGTTATCGCGGATTACAATACTCGGACGTGTATTTCCGGCCGGTCCGAAATCCCGAGAGAATCGCACCGGCGGGCTTTCGCGGTTTTGCGATTTTAAAACGTATACGGAGTAAAAAAAAAAAACGCCGTCGAAAGAAAGTCGGCCGAGCAGCCCGTATTTTTTACGTACGGAAAACTAAAATAGACGAGCGGCGTGCGGCTTAATAATATTATATTTTGCTCGTTTTGTGTAAAATAGCGTGTGACGGATGTGAGCTATTTCAGTCGCCAGTGACTTGTGCCGCGGCCACGGTTTTCGTCACACCTTCGTCTCCACGTCGGACGGTGTCGATCTCTCCGTCTCGAATCGGACACGTTTGACGTGCGAATTAAAATACGCGCTACTGATGCTCGTAGCGCATAAAATTTACAAAAAAAGGGGCTTAGAAATCGCAAAAAAGATAGAGGTTTTAAACGTCCTTCTTCCTACGGCCGGGACTTTTCGGACAACATTTTCCGAAAAACAATCATTTTGAGAGTTTCTATTTTTGTTTTTTTTTTTTTTTTTTACGGAATTTAAGTACCACATGCCGGAAATACAGAAACGTTCGTCGTACGGCAAACGAATTCGCTCGGCCCGTTCGAAATCGTAGAACCGCGCGGGGCGGGCACCCGTCGGAGGAAAACCGTTTTCGCGCGATTTTCGATTCGGCGATTTATTACTGCGCGCGCACGCCCACGGTGATTATTTCGTATTGTTATTGATTTGTTCGTGAATAACGGCGCGATAGCCGATATATCATACAAATATAGTAATCGAACGCTCCGCTAACGCGGGAAAAACGCGTCCGACATTCGTCCGTGGCCGTATTTTTCCCGCCGATCGTATTTCGCTTTGCTGCGGGCCATTTATTACCGACTGTATTGCCGACTCGTTCCTTACGGAGCGTTTGCGGTTTGTTTTCGCCACGCGTCTATGTGTAACGTTTAAATTGCCGGTATTTTTTTTACTCCGAGGAAAATTGTCGGGGCTTCGTAAATGACACTGAGACCGAAGAGCGAACGAGAATAGTAATAATAAAAAAAAGGTCGAACGTAGCTGTGGCCATATAAATCCAAATTCTAATTTATTTAGTAATCCGCCGCGCAAGATAAATAAAATGATTATAATACACTTATACACGATTTACATAATGTTGTGCGGGGTGTTTTATCGTGACCCTGCACGATTGGTGCGCGTAAAAACGTCGAAATTCGGTTTTGATTTCGGTTTTTTCACTCGTTATCTAATTACTGCATAATAATATGTACATACGGTTGAGTAAGATACTAGACAACAAAAAAAAGTCTTGATACACGACGCGATAGTATCAAACAATCAAAGACACGTCAGATTGGTGCTTTCAATATTATTGTTTAACTTTCATAATTCAACGACACATTTTGCCGAATATTTCGTTAGAACTTTCAAAACTTATTTTAACTTTCGACAAAACAAAATAATTATAATTTCCGCAGCAACTTTTTTTTTTATTCAATATGAAAAGTGCATAATAGAATTTTTACAATAATTACTTAATACTTAACGAAAAAACGTAAAGGTTTTGTGTAAAACCTTTACGGGAATTGTTGCGTGTTAGGAACCCCGAACATCGAAAGTATACGAGATTATACGACGGGCTGCGTACGTGCCCATTAAAACGGTAACCTATTATTTCGTATAGCTTCGCAGGATCGGAACCGGACGG
Source organism: Cinara cedri (assembly GCA_902439185.1). Lineage (NCBI taxonomy): Eukaryota > Metazoa > Arthropoda > Insecta > Hemiptera > Aphididae > Cinara > Cinara cedri. The sequence goes on along the minus strand of CABPRJ010002367.1, from coordinate 1,936,676 downwards.
AGAAAAGACATCTTGGGAAGTACGAGATTGAGGCGGAAACACGTGGGCATACGCGTGTTTAAAATGTATTCACAGATATTACGGTGATAGACAATTTCACGAAAGATGACTATAATGAATAAGTCAACCTCCGCAGACATTGATTGTGGGATCGCGCCCCTTTCACACCACTAAACTATTCGTTCAACAATAATTATTGTTGCCTCTCACTCTCAAAAATCCTTATCCTTTAAATGCACTCTGATTCCTGGAATATTATTATAAAAATGAAAGAATCAATACCTTTCAATACCCGAAAACACGCCTTTGATAGGGAAGGGGGGGGAGGATTAGATCGTAAAACGCGTGTACCGTTGCTGACGGCTAGAGTAGGTCTGTGGGTGTATATCGGGACGGGCGGTCCTGGAGGCAGCAAAGGCCGTTATTTTGTAGAATAAGAAAAACATGCGGCGTTTTTATAACGGCGTTATTATAATATCGTGAAATCGAATATTGAAAACTAACCGACAGTGTATTAACAATAATGGAAAAGTAAAAAATAATACCGTCTTAAAGATTGTATTGCCGTTGCCCGCGGTTAACGACGATGATTCGAATTCTTTTGGCGTCCGCTCAATCCGAAAATAATAATCGCATATTGTTAAATTTTTTTTGTTTCGTACGTCTAACTTCGAGACATTGACGTAATCATTATTCGATTTGTCTCTCCGAAGACCGCGCGCGGTTTTAATAATACATCGCAGACCCCGGACGCGAGATCAGCATCATAATAATCCTTTCCGCCGTCTACACTCAAACGAGCGTAATATATTATTATTTTTAGATTCGAGTTGTGTTACGTACACACACACACACACACACACACACACACACACACAAATAATGTTTTATGTGTCGAACGGATAAAACGCGATGTAAATAACCTGTAACAGGTACGCGTACACCAGAGACGCGGTACGAATTTACTGGCGTGCCGTTTGTTGACTTTGGTCGCGGACTTACCGCAATAATATGAATGTATAAAATCGCATAAAATAATATCGTCAAAAACACGTGGGTTTTTTTTTTTTGGGGCGTGTGACAAAATACGGTATGCACATAGATGATGTACTGCAACGATACGCAATATTTTATAATGTGTTTGCTGTTCGAATTTACCATTTGACGTTTCCCGCCGATATACCTGTAAATACATACAATACGACCTAGCGGCGAAACGAACCTGAAACGAATCCCGGAAACAACCTATAATCCACTCTGCACTACCCGCCCGTCAATAATTTTAAACACTCCCGACGTGCCACAATTTTTTCGCCTATTTTCGTGTGCTTAATTATTTACGCATCGAACATCCGCCGGGACGAAACCCCGTTTCTCACAGACCGAATCGATCCCCCTCCCCCGTCAAATATCAACGGGGACCGCTGGAACACGCCATCGCCGGGCATGATTTCTAATAAATCGCGGTTTTGATAACCGTCAATCTTAAATCGAAATCGTGAATATAAACGCGCGCACGTGCCTATCAGTCATAACCCCAGCTAGGCACTATGTTTTCGGGCTACCTATCGAAAGTTCTATTTATACGGGATAATCTATAAGGTACACTTATTACACTAGCGCTGCGCTAGCCATTTATACGCGTAACACGTTCCCCCGTAGAACGAGAGAGAAGACAACCCCCGAAGAAGAAAGCACCGGCATCGTATAATCGAATAGCGTTCTTTTGAACGGGGCGGGAAAACGTTTGGAAAAAAAAAAAAAACGAAATGAATTCCCCAAAAAACGGTCAAAAAGAAGAAAATGCGGATATTTTTTTATTTTTTTTGACATCGTTTATAATGAGACCGATCGGTTCTGAGCGCTGTACACACGTCCCGAACGCTGATTTATAATTCGAAGAGAGCGGCGCGATTCTGGCGCACAGAGTCCCTCGGCGCGTTCCCCGCGGTCGCGGACTGTGACGAGTTTGTGGCGGCGGCGGCGTGAGACAATCGTAAAATGTCACCGGTAGTCCGTATTAAATAATGCATTCAAAGAGCCGTCGAACTGAATGATGTCCGCGGCTATAGAAATAATATTCTATCGTCAGCGATCACGGTTTGTCGAATAATATTAACACGGTGTAACGTCCGGCGGTTCTCGGCGGCATTCGTTCGATACGGTCGAATAGCGGCCGCCCGGATCTCGTCTCGACCGCCAAAGTTCGAATCGTCAAACACGGTGGTTTTTTTTTTTTTTTTTCTTCCCGAAATTTTACATCTTCTCGTTATTAAAACGGACGGTTCTAAACGGCAGTCTGCGCAGCGTATTTCGTTTCGTTTTTCTCCGCGGCTACTGCTTCGCGGTTAAAATTGGACGCCCGGATCGTTCCGATCCCCGCATAGAAATATCGTATTCTCCCGTCGAATTGCCCGTCGGCGCCCGTTCGCAGTGTGCAACGAACGCGTAACAACACAAATACGGCGCGACTGTGTTACAATCGTATACTAACGTGATTGTGCGGTAATCCACGAATCCTCGGCTCGGCATATCGGATCACCCGGACTATCCCCGCTCGGTTCGAACCGCACGAATAACATTGTCGCTTGTGACGACGCGTTTTATTCGGTTTCCCGTCGTTTTTTTCTTCTCCTGTTCACCGCCACCGCCACCCTCCCTCCCCCCGGTCCTCGTAAGCGTAACGCGTGCTATTTCGGTGCGTTCCTGCTGTCGACCCGGGACGATCGGTCATCGCGCGGTGCTCCTCTCGCGCGGACGACCTCGGAACGGTTTCGCGTCGGTCGTGCCAAATTTTCTCGTCTCTTTAAGGACGACAAAGAGAGAAAAGAAGAAGAAAAAAAAAAAAACAAAACAAATCACTGTCAACGAGCGCCGACCCGGCCGACGACCGCTCGATCATCCGAAGGGTGTCCCGGACGGGCGGTACTTCGACACATCGCCGCGGCGCGATACAAACGACAGCGGCGGCGGCGGCGTTTATGAAACCCATTTTTACGCCCCGCGCCCCCCCCCCCCCCGTATTGTTATCATATATCCACTCCGCGCTCTCTGTACCGTAACGTCGCCGTATACGTGCCCGGCATAGGTACCCAATTACATTTGGCACTCGGATAAAATTGGATTTTCGAGAAAACAACGGGCGCCCGCGGAATTCGCGTAGCCCGTGTACGGCGCGGTTCAATTAAAACGTATTTCCACTCCCGCCGTCGACGACCGTGCCAATAATTCGTGCGGACCCGGTGCCCCGCCGATGTGTAAATCTCGGATTCCCCGTTGTCGTTCGGCGTTCACTCCGGCTCGTACATTTATACGTATCGGCCACGGTCGGCTCTATACTGCGAAGAAAACGCACGTAACACCGCGATAACGGCGGTCACAGCGGTAAACGAATTGTGCGCGCTAAAAAACCGAAAAAAATGCTCCCGAAAAACCGAGGAAATCGCTATAAAATTTCATATTCGCGTCGGAACGCGGGATTATCGTTCCGTTGAATTGCCGTAATTCGAAAACCGAGACCAGTTTTATACGGGTTCATTATCTGCAATAAACTCTAGCAGGGCCCAGATTAAGCGAGTGCGGGAGATTCCAAGGGATTTTTAACGGCTTTTTTTCTTTTTTATTATTCTTTTTGAGGGCATCGTTGAAAAGTCTGCTGCCCCCACGGCGGCCTCTAAATGTCTTAATCCGAGTTTGAGATTAACCGGGATTTCGGAACGAGCGGCGAGGGGGGGTAGAGAGGGCAAAGCAAACCCTCTGTCTACTATCAGCGTAAAACAATAATATAGTTTATTTTTATGACATGGCGATACGATTTTGAATTTAATATTCGATCAATCTAATCGCGTATAATAGGAGACGTCTGTGAGTTATTGCACCAAAAACTCGAACGGCTTCTGTAAATCACAACAAACACCACCGTGGAAATCTTTCAAAAGTCGTGTAACGGTTATACGATAAATAAACAATACGGCCAACGGATTGGGCCGTGGCCCATTCTCTCTCCCCCTTTCCCTCCATCATATCTACGCCGCCGTTAGTTGGGTGTTGTATACCTCTATATTAATAATAATATAATTATTATTATTCGTATGCGAATAGTCGAGAGACGTGTAGTGATATCTTTGTAATATATTATTTTCCTCTTTTTTTTTTTCTTATTATTATATATATAGAGAAGACATATTGCCGAGCATATTACAGGGTTTTATAAAATAAATACTTTATTTTCCAAAAAAAAAAAAAAACTTTAAACATTAAATACGTTGCCGCCGAATGAATACCTGCAGTTTTATCGTTCGGGATCGTCGAAGATAATATTTCCCGTAACTATTCCAATCGTTTATATATTATATATATATATATTTTTGAAAAATATTTTTTTCTTATCCGCGTGACAGCTTCGAACCATTTGTCAAACAACTGCGGAAATCGTCTCTTAATGGTTATTCCATTGTGCGCGCGCAAATATAAAATATTATTAAACTTAAACGTGCCGCATTCATCTTGTCTTTTTTTTTTTTCTTCATTTTTTTCATATATATCTATATATATTTTTTTTTTTTTTTTTTAGTGAAGACTATTTTCGATGTTTACGCGAAAAAACTGTTAGTACTATATATTTTTTTGTTATATATATTCTCCCCTATGTACGCGACGAGTGTAATTAATTTGTCGTACCGCCTTAATTATTATTTAAAAGAAAATAATAATACATACATACCATTTCGTAGCGGAATGTTATAATCATTTTGTTTTTTTTTTTTTTTTTTTTTTTTTTTTTTTTTTTTTTTTTTTTTTTTTTTTTTTATTAAAAACACAACTTTGCGTGGAGAGTTTAATGTACATCCGCGTAAAATACATAAGTTTAAAGGGCCGTAATTATTTTGAACTTGGATTAGCGTTCCGAGAAATTTATACACGGAGTACAATATATATGTAGGTACCTATGTTGCATAATTAATTTCGAATGGTCGCGCGTAGCTGTGGCCATATAAATCCAAATTCTAATTTATTTAGTAATCCACCGCGCAAGATAAATAAAATGATTATAATACACTTATACACGATTTACATAATATTGTGCGGGGTGTTTTATCGTGACCCTGCACGATTGGTGCGCGTAAAAACGTCGAAATTCGGTTTTGATTTCGGTTTTTTCGCTCGTTATCTAATTACTGTATAATAATATGTACACACGGTTGAGTATGATACTAGACAACAAAAAAAAAGTCTTGATACACGACGCGATAGTATCAAACAATCAAAGACACGTCAGATTGGTGCTTTCAATAATATTGTTTTAACTTTCATAATTCAACTACACATTTTGCCAACAATAATTCGTTAGAACTTTTAAGACTTATTTAACTTTCGACAAAACAAAATAATTATAATTTCCGCAGCAACTTTTTTTTTTATTCAATATGAAAAGTGCATAATAGAATTTTTACAATAATTACTTAATACTTAATGAATAAACGTAAAGGTTTTGTATAAAACCGTCATTAATCAATATAAATAACGTCTATTATTTAGACGTTTATAAATATTTATTCGTTTATGGTATTTATATAAAACGGTTAACGCGAACAACGTTTCATTGTTTTAATTTTTTTAGATTCTGCGCGACGCGAAGAATGCATTAGTTTTACCATGGTCTGTATTTTTTTTCATTTCTGTAAAAAATTTTCCACCTGTAATCATGCACAAATCAAAAACTGCCCAGTAACTTTTTTGTAGCATTTTTCACTAACTAGTGTATTGTAAACGTCATTTTTATTTTATTTACTTTCAAATTATGAAAAACCGGTAATGTTTTATTTAATTTTTATTGATTTTTGGGTTACAATTTTGGGCAACAACGGACAAAGTGCCACTACTAATAATTCCAGAATCGGTTTTCTTTAGCAACGGTTTATCCTGCGTACAGATATAATTTAAAATTTATTTTCCAATTTCCTCCTTAAGCTAGTGGCATGCCCGTCATCAGTAGGTAGCAATTATTTTTCACTCGATTTTACCAAAAAATGTTGTAAGTTCTTTGTATCTTTTAGCACAAAAGTATACTTGGTATCGTAATAAAAAGTATATTAATACCGTATACATTACATAAACTAAAAAAAAAGATACAAAAAAACAATTGTTTCTTTGATACATATCTGCGATAGTGGCCAACTCTGTATTTATAACGATCTTATTTTAAAAATGTGCAACTATATATATGATAGAACGGACGACAATGTTTTCCGTATAAACTTGACTTGTTAAAAGTTTCTCGTAAAATATACTGCGAGTAGAAAACTTCGGGGTCTGACAACATTATAAGTATTGCGAGTTAGTAGTACCTATATAGTTTGTACGCGAATTAAAAACTATACAGAAATGTATAACATTTTTGAAGAAAAAAATTCTTTCCGGCATTTTTTACTTTTAAAAACTCGGTTGTTTAATAGTTATACTCGAACACATTTTATTTTTTACTATTATTATTATTATTATTATAAGTGATAATTTTCCTTCTCTGCGTGTTTACTAAACATTATAGTCGTAACCAAAGAAATTTGTTACCATTTCTTGTATATTCTCCTGCGACGATTACGTCATTTTTTATGAGGGGTGGGGGCATGACGTATGATGTATGTTGTTTACGTGTAATTTTAAATGATATTCGAACTGGTCCATAAATCAACAACATCACTATAATATAGTTTCGTTTGATAATAATTCTGCTATAGCAAATTACTTTTGTATATAAACTCCGCAGTAGATACGAACCATACGCGTATCGTTTTTTGATTTTTGATTTTTTTGAGTTTTAAATTAAATGCAAAGTATAAATCTAACCCACAAATAACCTGTAAAATATAAACTTATACTCACCTTACACGTTACACTGCGAGTCTACGGAGCGTCTGGTAAATATATTGATAGGAAATCAATTTTTAAAACAATAACAATTCACCTTATAATACCTAATATTATAACACGGAGCTTTTCGTCAATTTATATTCTAAATTTTAAAACTTCGAATTTTCGGAGGAAAAAATTAAATGAATACAGCGTATTTAAAAATAATCAGGAAGCATAGAGTACCAGTCACGAGAATTCGGACGGGAAATAAATACTAATATGAAATTACTGAGATCGAAAATAAATGAACGTCTGATAACCGATCTGTTACATTGCAATATTATCTCTATATCTATTGAGTCTAGATAAATGAAATACCAGTTGTACTGACTACCTTAATACGACCTGCGATGATGTACTGTTCTGAAATTTGGCCGCAAAGAAAAACGGACAGACTAAATTCGTTGGCATTCGAAAGAAAAATATTGCGGACCAGTAAAGGAACATAACTGGAGAGTGTGACCGGAGACTGATATCAACAGAGACCTACCTATAACGGAGTAAAAAATATACAATTTATAAATCATAAAAAACGAAACACTGTGATGGACTAAAGCGTTCACTCATAACTACTATTATGGGCAGTGTAGGAACAGAACCAGGAACAGGGAAAAGACCTTTATAATGGCCTAGGATGATCGCGGAGAGACGTTGTAGCTTAGCCTAGGAAGTGGACTGAATCGGAAGATTTTTGCGGTAGAAAGTTAGATAACTTAAGGTGGATTGGTGATCGTGTTCGCGAGATAGTCTCGGAAGCCGAATATACCCAATATAAACCGTAAAAATAATTAACATCCATTAAAACGGGTATAGTCTGATCGCGTGCACTTTTTTGCCGCTTCCTTCATATCAAATTAGGTTCTTTAGTCGTTGGGGGTGCGTATTATTCGAGCTGTGAAAAAAAAAATCTTATCATTATATTTAAATTGAATTTCTAAGTATAATTTATGTAAGTATTCGGTAATTATACCGTTAACTATGTTTCTGCGGTTCTTCAACTGCCTCAGTTTTAAGTATTAATTATAATTTTAATTGTAGTTTGAAGGGCGCATAATCGCCTATATTATACTTTTCTCGAGTCTCTCCGACCTCGCTTAACAAAATAATAAGTCAAAACCGCAAGTGGCACAAAAAAAAAATTATTTAAACACTTATAACAACACGTGACGCGCCGAACAGAAATAACCATCGTATTGCATAATAATAATATAGTCAAACGTCTCTAAAAATATATTATAACGTCGTTTTTTTTTTTTTTTTTTTTACAAAAAACCTTTGGGTCATTAGTGTCACTTCGACACTCTATACACTAAATCGTGTCACTTATACGTATCTTTACGCTATAATCTCGCACCGACAACGATCTAAATAATATTAATATTTATTCAATCCATTGCTGTTCGGTATACACGAGCGGTTATTGGTTTATTTCGTCGGTTTTATAGTATTTCCATATCATATTTACATAAACGTTCGATAGCTATATATTATAGTTTAAAAAAAAAAAACCTTTTGTATAGCCTACGCCTAATACCTATCGATTTAAAAACTTTATATTTTTCTTCGCGAAAATAACAATTTATCGATGTGTTGTCATATTTTACGATAATAATTTTTTTTTTATTTCGCTAGCGAGTTTTCACATCATAATATACACAAGGCTGGACGTTAACGAGTTAATAAGTTAAAAATTAAGTTAATTTCAGCTTATCAACTTAACTTGCTAGTTTGATATTTTAATCAACGTAACTCATTTGTCTCTTGGCTTGAAATCAACTTAATTTTGAATTTTTCATATTAGCCAGAATAATATTTGATTTATTACCGTTGTCCGTCTCAAATATTAAAATTTTGTAGATTTAAGAGTAAGTAGAATGTGGAAAATTATCTAATATAATTAGAAAATAATGAAAATAATAAGATAATTTTTTTTTTCGAAGAATTTCATTTATGTACAGATAAAACTAATTTATCATAATAATAAAAACCATAAATGGCCAAATTATGTTCATAATGCCTAATAGGGTATTGTTTGGGTATTATCTGTTGTTAAAATTTAATAGATATTTCAAATAAAAATTTATAACTAATAGGTAGTTTTTTGTACTTCTTTGTTTAAGTTATTTATTTTGTAAATTAATAAATTATTAATGTTATAATCACTTTAACACTCAAACTTAAATTCGAGCGATCCCTGAGTCTAAACTATGAACTATTAACTACCAATTTTCCATTTTTCCTAAATATCGTTTTAAAAATGACCTCCTCATGAAGATCTCAACTAGATCCAAAATACTTAAAAAAAGTTCCTATTACGTTATATTTCTGGTAGGAAAGTTGTTTACAGGCAGACCAACAAAAAAAGTATACCATAAGACCGATACATTTCTCTGTGCGGTCAGATGTAAAATATTAAATTATCAATATAATATGCATACCGCGAGTCTTTTTCTGATTGATGATGATGATGATGATGATGATATGCTGTGTAATAAAGTCTCGGAATAACGAATTCATATTTAAATTCATTGATTGAAATCGTTTTACTTTGAAACGTGTATACTGCGCGACCTTGTGAAATAGTTACTGTATACTATCGCGCAGTTATACGACACAGTAATTGCATTATTCTCAATTATAATAGTTAAACGAACCGATAATGATTCGGCACTTAAAAATAAGATAGGAATGGCGAATAACTCAAAAATTTATTCTTTTTTGAATTTCATTTATTTATCGCTAAGTTTTCTACGCAATAACTACAGCGATGTTTAATATAATTGGTATGACGGTATTATTGTGGTTTTATCGGCTTAGAAATATCGTTAACGTTGTCGTCGTGAACTTGAATTAAAATTTTTTTTTTATAAATCAGACGAGAATAAATAAGTGGTGAGATTTGATAAATAATTACGAAATGGCCCTAAGAATTCCTGAAATAATCATAGCTATTTATTATGTCATATTACGCAAAATGATTACGCCTCTGATTTGAAAAATACTGTAAATACTTTCGTTTTTTAATATTCGAATGTTTTAGGATTATTATTTTTAGATGGGAGGAAGGTAATAAAAAAAAAAATATGTAAAACATTTTTTGGCGGTTAAAGCTTTTGTATGGATTTTTCGTTTGACAATGTAAACGTGATTTCCTTCCGAAATGTAATTTTGTAATCACTTACAATGTGGGGAATCGGGTCGCGTAGAAGTTTAGGACGAAGACGGCTGACCCCGAATATTTAGGATGAAGAAAAGAATAGAGAAATAAAAAGAAACAGACTAACAAAAAGCGAGCATTTTGAATTGTTTGAATTAGTTTTTTATTTTTTTAATTATATAGTCAAATATAATTAAATTTTTCATTTGATCGCGCCACCGAAAAATATGAATAACTTTTTAGGAAATTACGATATCGTACAATAATTCTTTTTGAAATAAAAAATTTAAAAATATCGAATAGAACGATGAATCATAAAAAAGCGGCTGTCGTCAAATTCGGTAGCTAATATTTCGACAGAATAAAATATTTAACAACACGACTCAAGTTCGAGTTTAGGGTTTAGATAATATTTCATTGGCTTGTATTTTAGATGTTATTATGTAACTGTATTCATATAATATACTTTTAGAGGACCGTATATACGAACGTATTTTTTTTTTTTTTTTTTTTTTTTTTTTAAATCGATTTGAATCTTTTAACAGAACGTCGCGTGTCATTGCGTAATATTGCTGACATTTTAAACTAGCAATGTTGCGATAGTAATTATTTACCGTAGTGCATTCAACGACGAAGAAACGTCGTCCAAATTGTTCATTTGTTTTTTTTTATTTTTAAAGCGAAACGTATGTAATATGTCTTTTTTAAGAGAGCGAGAGAGAGAGAGCGAGAGAGAATACATCTGCGACTTTTTGATCGTATCACGCGGTTTCAATCGGAACAGAAATCGTTTTTTTATTTATTTTTTTTTTTTTTAATTTGATTTATTTACAGATACGAAAAAAATAAAATACATATTTTTCCTTTCGTTTCACGCGCGAAATTCTCAAGGAAATTCCGATAAAATATATTTAATACAATAATGATAATATTTTTTATTACGACGACGGGCTCCTGCGATCAGTGTTGAGATTATCTATATGAAATCATCTGAAAGATAATTTACATAAATAACAGCGTCCTATCTCCTTATCACCTAATCATTATTTTTGTATTGTTAAATATTTTTAGTAAACACATCACAGATAATGGATACTAAGTAAATTTTATTATGTATAGGTTTAATAAATACAAATATTGTTTTGTTTGATTTGGATACATTTTTAAATGATTATGTTTTTCTATTTCCAGTAGATAAAAAAAAATATTAGTTATTTGTCTCAACACTGTCACGGTCACGATACGATCTCTCGAATTATGTCACGCCGCCGATTATCTCGCCCCCGAAAATTCCGGTCAATCCGGTACAATAATATAATCTGTATATTATAGCTGACAGCCGACAAACAAGATGACTGATATTGCAACGAGTAAACAAAACCGCACTTAAAAGGTCGTTGTGTTTTATCTGATTTTTCAATCTGCAAGTTTTTCCGCGGGTGCCCTATCATCCGAAAAAAACTATAATACGATTATTATAATATATAAGGTTCACGTTATTTCAAATATTCTAATATTGTAATAGTGTTCAAAAGCTTTGGTTTAGTTGAGTTAAATTTACTTTTAGAAAATATGATATTGGAGCAAGATTTCCAGTAGGCAGAAAAGTTGTGAACAGACGGGAAAAAAATCAGGATACCAAAAGTTATTTAATTTATAACGGTACGCAAGGATAAATCATTTCTTACGAAATACGATTCTGAGTGAATTTCGGTTAAACATCACTGCATCAACTTTTCAACTTATAATGCTTATAAAAAATAAATTCCTATATAGCGTTCGATTTTTTAAACGTTTTGGATTGGTCAAACAATTATATTCATCTATGATATTATATTTGTTTTTGTTAGTGATACGATAGTGTGTCGATAATATAATTATATTATTGTATAGTTTTGAGGGGCTACGTAAAGTCGGCCCCCGGAATTAACATTTAGTTTTATCGGAAACGGTTAGGATACAAATTGTTTTATGTCGATTACCATGGGTGTTCGTAGGCAATTTATCGGAAAGGGTCACAATAAAATCAAACACCAAAAAGTACTTAAAATAAAATTATATTAATTATTAAAATTATATTTGAAATGTTGAAGTTCAGGTCGGTTACAATTATTAATTAGTTAAAGATTACTGCTGCATTTTTTAATTTTTCCGGAAACGATTGGCCATTTCGGGAGTCTATAACTTCACGGATGACGTTATTTTTTTTTTATATTATGCAGGTACCTAGTTGCAGTTGAATGACTTTAAATACAATGTGCGCGCCCCGTTTGGATGAACCGAAAAAAAATGCAATGGATTTTTTACTCGTGTTTTTATTATAATAATATGTAGAGATTACTCTTTCTACATTTGCGTTGGTATCTATAATAATTATAGTAATTATTTTGTTTCTCAAACATATAGTTTCCCACGGATAATCTGGGGATAAATTTTTAAGGTCGTCCAGTATTTTTACTCGACTAAACACCGAATTATACCGTGACGAACAAAATAATATACCGGCGACCGATAATAATACGTAGTATTTTCTACAATGTTTAAAATATAATAGGTACATCATAATAGATAGATGTGTACGTATAATCAACAAAGCTGAATTTGTTATATACACCTAATGATTGCCGTGCAAAATCTGTAAGAAGGTTAAAATTAAAAATACAACAATAAAACTTGTATATTGATTTCTGGTGGTTTAAACAAAACCGCCAGAATGTATTAGAACAAAATAATATGTTATGCCCAGCAGCAAATCAAGAATTTTTTAAAGGGGAGAGGGGAGCACATTATTTATATATTCAGTAAATTAATTATAAATTTCATATTAGATTGATAAAAAATATATAAATAAAAACTGTAGTCCATTGACAGGGAGGGGCACGTGCCTCTGTGCCCTCCCTCTGGGATTCGACACTGGTTAAACCTGGTTCACAGCACGGCGATATTATACGATAGTTATCTGTCGTAACAAAAGACAGCGGCCACCGTAACGATAAAAGATAAAATTAAATTATATACAGACTATAAAGTATAGTATGAATTTCGATGGAAACGTCTTTGAAAATCACGACAATCGCGACAGCGAATAAAAACGACGCTATATTATGTATCCGTGCGCTGAATTTTTCTACGGGAATGGGAGGTGGGCTAAACACGAATAACACGAAAACTACAAGAATAGTTAGAACGCGGCATAACGTTTTGTATACAGCGTTTTTCTTACAGCTATTTTGCAAAAATACACAGGAGCGCGCAGTACAATTATTTTGTGCTTTGCCGAGTTAGTTATTGTTCGTTTGCACTTTGACGTTGCCAATAGGGAGGGGGTTGGCTATAGACCCGCTTAACCACACCCCTGGATACACCGCCGACTGTCACTCTCATTTCTTTCTTTTATGGCAGTCAATTACCACGCGCCATACTGCGTCAACGATACCTTCGCGATATTATCAATTTGTATACACACTATCGCGGAGGCACACGCGATAAATTCACGCCGTGTTCGGGAAAATAAAAATAAAACCATGTACGACGCGACGAAAAGCGTCCGCCTAAAAAATTTTCTACGTTTCGCGCGGGGGTGTGTGAAAATGGAAACGAACTGTGTGCTAAAAGAGTAAGGAAAAACCTTTGCGACGCGGATCGCGACGATTGAAACGCGCGGCGGGTTTCGTTTCTCCCTTTGGAGAAAACGTAAAAAAAAAAACCGTATTTACAACTACGTACGACGTCGATCCGGACGGACCCGCTGCCGCGACGGTAAACCGAAAAATTCCGCGGCGCGTGTTGGCAGTTTTGTACGTGTACCTCGATAATAATAATAATAATGTAAGTGTATACCGACGGATTTATATACATCACACATATACACGCACACGGATGGCCGAACACGGTTTCGACACCGCACACAGAATTCGATTTCGCGCCCGGAGTTTTCATAATGTACGCAGTAGACACGGGAATGGATTCTGAATCGTTATATTATATTATGTTTGGTCGTGTGATTTTTTTTTTTTTTTTTTTACTTTTAGTTTTCTTTCATTCGCTAACGCCTACTGTGCACCCGGTAGAATATTATCACACGGGCGGCACACCCTGCTGCACGACGACGCGGTAAGTGTGTGTGTGTGTGTGTGTGTGTGTGTGTGAACGAGCTCGCGCAATAATAACAATAACAATAATAATAACACAAAACGTAATAATAAAGCGAGAAAACGCCCAAAACCCGCAGATAGTTATATTACACAATAATTATTATTAACGTCGTTTTTAGTCCAATTCCGTTTGCGGTACACATACGGCGGGTGAGAAACGAAAAATCCACAATATCGCAGCGATAATTATTTTTCCCCCGTGTGTCTTTATTATAATAATGGACGACCGTGTATGGTCGGAATAAAGGTACCCATTTTCCCCGGTTCTATTGGAACAGTGACTAGCTAGTTCAAAAGCTATTGGATAGGCTATAAGTTACTTTTTTTGATACATTTCAGCGTAATTAAAAAAAAAAAAAAAAAAATGTTCTAAAATAACTTTTTTTATATTTATTTTGATGATATATAATTTTATCTTAACTCTATTATTTTATGGAAATTTAAGTCATTTACGGTTTTTTGTAAACAAAAAAAAATAATAATAAACCGTACGAAAATTACATATTTTTAGTTTTACGTGAATATCATTAGCGAGTTTTGTACAGTGGGCTTATAAAAGACTAAGAGTATAAAATACGTTTATACTGCAGTATAATGAAGGGCGATTTCATTGAAGGTTATTTTTAATATAACTAAGTAGTTATCATTAGCTTGAAAATGTGTAACCTATTTTAAACTACGTAGTTAAAAAATTTAGTAGTAGTAGTAGTAGTCGCCTAATAACTCGCCTAGTTTTGTCTATATGCACGGAAAAAGATGAGCGGTTCAACCGCATCGATCACAATTTTTGTTAACCCGCTGTATGGTCCAATATCTTTTATGCTTTCGATGTTGTCCGAGTGGAACCGAGTGGATCTCGCCATTCGATAATAGTCTCGAAAAGCCATCGAGAATATTACCGTTTTATATACGCGAAATAAAGAATAGACTAGTAAACTAATTTACTTATCTTCGTAGATAATTGATACGATAAACAAAACGAGAGTCACCCTGTGTACAGGTGTATAAAGCGTGTTTCCGTTTCGTTTTCGATCAATTTTTCTAAAGCTACAGATAACCCCGTATACCTACAGCGATACGTCACCGTCAGTGGAACGAATAAACGAAACAAACAATTATTATTGTATTATTTAGTGTCGTTAGATTTGTTTTTTTTTTTTTTTTTTTTTTTTATATATATATTATTATATAAAAACGACGTCTCGACAAACAAGTCCGGTCATAAATTCACCAATAAATGTGTCATTTTTGTTTTGTCCGTTCTCTTCCATCCCACATTACCCCTTGTCGTGTATAGCGCAGGTACGGCTCTTGTCGATTTTTTTTTTATCGTCCGGCAACGGTCGTATCAGATTTTTATAGTTATGCCACACACACCCACACACACGCACACACACGCGCGTACCGTAATATCGACCGAGGGCCAAGAGAAAAAAAAAAAAACAGAAAAAGAAGGGAAAACTCGGAGACACTCGGAAATTACAATAATATCGATTTGAACCTCTTCGATTATATACACTCCACTGTGTGTACAATATACACATATTATAATCCGCAGTATAGGTACCGCACGACGAGTAGTGTATAACTATATTATTATTATGCATACGCGACACGTTCGAATATTATTATGTTTAAAGCGTTAAGGGAAACCTGCAAGAGCAGAAAACAACTAACATAATGTACGTGCACTATTATACGGCCGTGTAACAAGTCCGAAATCCAAGTGGGAACCACCCTGTATACCAAATTTAAACCCTATTCAACGGATACTGCCGGTGTTCTCCGTTCCCCGTACATTTTTGGAAATTTCGAATCCATTCAAGAGCACATACGTATGCACGTATATTGTATGCCCCGAAACCAATTTTGTTTTATTATTTTTTTTGTTTTTTTTTTTTTATTTTAAACAACTGTCGGGAATCTAGAAAAACGTTCCGAATAAAGTATCCCGTCGGCCGGACAACAATAATCAGTTTTGTAAAACCATAATAAATAATATGGATAGATGGGTATAATAATATTTCGTTCAGAACACTGTACGACCCGATCGTGAAATCGTCTGTATATAAACACCGTTGAAACTATATTAGGTATCACGGTAAATTCGATTTCGGTCGCATCGTCGTTCGCCGGCAACCAGAAGATTTTATTTTGTTCCGATCATCGCGACGCCGGGAGTGGTCTCATCTGCGGATAGCACCGGCGGGTTCTGCGACTGTTCAGTTGATCATTTATTCCTATATTATATTTTTGTTCGTCGGTAAAATATAATTGGGAAAAACTAACGTGCCATGTTACAGCTCCCGCATCGAAAGTATCAAGATTTTTTTTCGGTCTATATAAATATTCAGCACGTGATTTGCATGGATTTGCATTACTATCGTCACGCAGTTTGCGCAGCTTTACTATTTAGGCAACGAAATATTATAAACTGTTTCGTTATTCAGTTAAAAATGCATGACGTGGTTAGTTTAAACTTAATTAAAAAAAAAAAAAAAAAAAAGCAACAATTAACCGTGATTTCTACTTGGAATCATACAATGTTACCCGTAACGATTCATTATTGCATCAAACTAAATCACTATTTATATAATACATAATAAAATACTTTACCGTTTCGATTTTCCTTCCAACCCGCTTACCGCTACGACATTGACGAACACGACTTTTGCGATTTTGCTAGCAGGCGGATGGGCGATGCGACATTCCGCGAGAGCGAACGGTGCCCTATTTTCGGCAATTCGATAGGCATGTCCGCCAAAAGACGATTACGATAAAAAATGTGTACTCTAGGTTTTTTTCTGTATTTCCGATGAAACCTACCCTAACGGACACCTTTAATAATAGCGGATGTTTTTGTTAATTTTAATATTTTTTTGTGTGGGAGACTGGTGAAATGTCAAAAACCAGTAAAATAGGTTTCGGGACCAGTCGTGTGAATCCATATTAAAATTACATGCGAAATATTGGCAAAAAATGCAAAAGTTTGAATTCTTATTGTTGCTGGGAACTGGGGAAACGTTACCCCCGTGACTTATTCGGCATTACGTCTAAATTAAAGACACGCAAATCGCGGCGATAGTAGTGCTTAAAAATTGGCCAAAAATATTTTTAAAATTTGTGATAGGGGAGGAGGGGCCAGTGAAACGTACGCGAAATACTAATGGAAAAAGCAAATATTCGCTGGTTTCGGACCAAATCGATTTTGTTGAGGCAGTTTTAAAAATAAAGAAACTTAGTTCGTACGGGACCTGCGAAAAGTTCGGCGAATATTGTACACTAGATGACGGTTTCCTGTTGTCCCGGTTGATGCGTTATTAATTGCATTGCGCGTATACCGGTTTTTTTCCACACTGTAGAATATGTCATTCGCAGTGGACGTCCTACTCGTGTTTTTTTTTTTTTTTTCAGATTTAACAACTCGTGTAATTACCGTCATCAGATCGGTAGAGCTTATCAAATATGCGTGTAAATAGTGTAAATACATATATTCATATTATAATATAAAAAGTCCGAGTTGAATAATAAAACAAAGGAAAATACTCGAGGCCTTATACAATACCTGCAGTATTTGTTCCTCGTAATTTATTTTGGTATACAGGGTTTTTAATAATAGAAAATGCAACGAGAGGTCCGGGGTGTAAGTTATCGGTGTAGGAGAAAGAGAAGGAAAAGCAACTTTGGTGACGGCGATGTTACGAGTTTCACCGAGAGAGAGAGAGAGAGAGAGATAGCGGGAGAGTCACCGATTTTGGGTGTACCGGAGAACCAACTTGTAATCCCCAAACTTGTCCCGAAATGTCTTTACATTATCGAACTATCCGTCTGTTAAACCCTTGCTCGCCCGTGATACGGGCATATTGTATGGTTGTACACGGATATAATATTTGCATACTCCGACCATTAACCAAGGTTATAATGTGGTACCGCGGGCACGGGTTTTTTTTTTATGATTAGTGGATGGGTGTACTATACGAGATACCGCATAATAAAATAAAATATAGGACGGCCGCGGTCGGCAAACTGATGGGAAAGGGGACGGTAATAATATATTATTATTATTGGGTTAGTTTTTTATGCGGTATAACCGTTTAGAAACGCGTAGGAAAAAAAATAAATATCGACTGCGGATAATACGTATATACGATAATTCCGTAAAAGTAATACAATAAGTATACGCCTGTGTAAAATATCTTCCTTTTTTTTTTTCGGGCTTTACGGCCTATTTATAGACTCTTTGGTGCCAATACTTTCGCCTTCCATCCGTGCTGCTATCATATATTATCATGCAGTTTTCCATTTCACTGCGATTCCCTCTAACTACTCCAGAGCGCTAGCCTTTCATCTTTTTTTTTCCTCTGGACACCAAGACCCTCCAATTCACTTTAGGCTTTACTTTTTCGGTGTCTTTTTTGTAATCCTATTTTCTCATTTTAATCTCGGGACCCGGTGGTCTCTTCCTTTGCGGGGTTCTATCCAGTACAGCTCTCAACAACGGTACATCTTGACGCCATGCGTTACGCGTGCCCACTAAAGTCGCTTCGTGACAGTATCGTCCGTAATATTTCAATAAATCCCTACTAACCCCCTTTCTCCAGATTCTCTATTCCCTATAATACCTTCCTTTCAAGCACTGAGTTTCCATCGGTTTTATAATTTTTCGATATATTTTACGAATCTTTAGATTCGTATTTTATGTCGAAAAAATTCGTTTCTCAAGTAAATATATATACTGGACGTTTAGTCGTAAATCACTTTGTCGTCCCTATACCGTTTCCAGAAGTAAAACGTTTACAAAAGTTCGCCGCAGTACTGGTTAGGTACCTACTTTTCCCGTTGGGTTTATAATAAAACGCGAAAATATCGTCGGAGCAAACGCTCGAACGTTCATCGGTGCTAACAGCAGCCAACTATAGTGCATAGGTGTCAAGATTAAGAACAGAAAAAGAAAAAAAATGTCGATGGTATACCCATATCCCGAATAGCACCTAGCGCGCGTTCTAAGCAGATTATACTGCAATTTTGAACCCGGGCCAAAACGATCCCGTTCACGACACACCGGAATAAAATTAATTTCGCGCCATTTAGCCGGACGGGTATTACTTATATCTAATTCGTTACGCGCTACTTATCGCTCTTCCAGCACCTTAAAATTTATTAAAACCGTTTTTAAGTGTACCACGCCCTGTTATAGTATCGGCCGATTTGGACTTTCTCGATTACTCCGGGAAAACGAAACGACACGATTATACGATTATTGTCGATATCAAGGCGGTAACTTGAAAAAAAATTAAAACCCGGCGTGATAAACGGCGTGGACGAATGCGCAGAGTTGTAACGTCTCGTAGAGCTGCGAGTTTGTATAGGAGAACACGTCGCGCGCACAGTCTCCTCGGGGGCCGTTGTTCTCCCATGTGTCATCCGTTTTTACGTCGACCGCGCATTGTATTCCGAAATCCGTACCGAAGTATGCCGTGCCTGCACACAGCGTTTGTGTCGCGGTTTTTTAAAACGTTTCGCGCTAACGGCGTGCGCGGCGAGTAATGAGCGTGTAAGCTGGACAGCGTTCGATTCGTCATCACGGTAAGGCTGACCGATCGGGCGTCGATAATTACGGCGCGTCCGCAGTGGCGAATTTCCCGAGCGCGAGATCCCGGACCGTGCCGGTTTTATGCTTGGATCTTAAGCGCGTCGTGCTTTTTTGCGCTTTCGACCGCGGTCCCGAGGGACCGTTCCGAACGCGTTTCGCGCGTAACGCCGTGCGGGTCTTACAGCGCCTCGAACTCGCGAGGCTCTAATACGGGCCGGTGCCGCGTACGGCGCGCACGACGTTCTTAATCGTTTTGTTTTTCGGTCTGGACGGATGTCTGTACCGTCGTTATCGCCGCCGTCGATTGCGCAAAACGCTCGCGTCTTCTCTCGGGGCGACAATTGACTGTTCCCCGAGAATCAATCGACACGACCGCCTGTACGCGTCGATGACGTACATTATTGTTGTTGTTGTTGTTGTCGTCGTCGTTGTTGTACGGCGTGTACTGTACCCCGCGTACTGTACTCCGCGCACGGCCGATTTTCGATCGGCCCGCGCGCACTGCTACGCCGTGTCGTACCTGCTGCGTCGCAGATTTTATCCCGCGAACGGGCCCCGTTACGTTTACGACGTAAACGCCGGGCCGTCGGACCCCGGGCCGGTGGGTATGGGGGGGGGAACGCCGGGCGATATAATAATTCGTATGTGCACGCGCGCGCGTTTAAATATAATATTAATTGTCCGCGCGCGAAATTAAATATTTCGGAAACCGACCGGCGCGGCGCTATAACGCGGTCGCCGGCGGCGGCGTTTGCCCGCGGTGTAACGTTTACGCGAAACATTATCTCGCGCCCGCGTAAATCGATACGCTCGCCGCGGTCGCACGTACGCGCACGGTACACAATGCCGCCGCCGAATTCGAATTCAACGTCCGCGTATCGCGTTTCGCGCACCGTCGCCGCCGTCGTGCCCGGCCGATTCCGGTGCGAAACGTCCCCGTCCCGCTCGGTGACCGGTCACCGCCGCGACGGCGGTCACTGCGGACCGACGGTCTCCCCGCGCGTTATTGCCCGCGAAAATGCCCGTGCCCTTTGGAACAAGCACGAGTCTCCGACGACACGCGTCCGGTCGAAGGGAATACGTTCTTGCGGAATCCTTTTTGATACCGAATTTGTTTCGCTTTGTTTTTACTCCGTGCACGCGTACCTGTATGCGATTTCCGTTTTTGTTTTTCTATACATTTTTTTTTTTTTTTTGGGGGGGAGGAGAGATGCGGTTTGTTTTTATACCCTATCGGCATTCAATTCGTATGTGTACAAACGTGTGTGTGGGAAAAAACATTTCGCAAGCGTCTTGTCTCCGTGATGAGTTTCCGGTAAGTTTCGTTTTCTCGGGAACCCTCGAAGTTTTTTCACTTCAACCGACATATGAAATATATTATTTTTACGCCTCGCGACCGATCCCTCATCCTTCGTCGCTATACCCATTTCGCGTTTTATTTTCAGTCCGAACCTCCGCCGAGCAACGATTCCACATCGTGTTTTATTACTGCAATATCTTCCCACCTCGTTCCAGACCTTTTTAGAAATCATTTTCCACGCGAATTCTGTTCAATCGCGGTTTTTATTTGTTGCTCATTCTGATTCAGACTGAGTCTGATTCCCTACAAGCATATCCCGCCTATCCCATAATCTTCTTCTCCTTACTACATATGCATACCATATTATATACTTGTACTTTTGAACAAAGCCTCTAGCATTCATCTTTCTGGATGCTTACGCCACTCTCCATACATGTTCATCCTTGGCTGGTCTTAAATTATGTTGCGAGTAGAGTCCGTTTTTCGATGCAAAAGACATTTTTTTTATTGTGCATTTCAAGCAAGTACATGATTCGATTTGAGTGTTAGATTGGTATTTTAAGTGTAAAACATTAACTATGCGCTTTTCGCTATTTTACATTTGTAGATCATATATTTTGTAAAATTACTATTATTTAACACGTTTTCCAATTTTCAGATCGTTTTTTTTTTATTATTATATACAATAGGCTATTTTCTGGATCATTTTTTGATCGTTTATTTCGTTAAACGTATCCTACTATAATTGATGTTTGCTTTGTTTTAAAACTGCATATTATTTTGCATCGGAATGTTGATGTGGAGCAAACAATTAAACCGGTTAACCGATCAATACAAGAAATAATAACACATTTAAGTAGTTTTTGGAATTTTTTAACGTACATCTACCAATAGAAATGTACAAGTATACGTACCTAAAGTAATAATAATAATAATAATACGAGTATAAAATAATAAGTCGTCTTGTTAATTCGCATTAACGTTGCCGCCGCCGCCGCGCGTAAGTAGACTAAAAGCAAATGGTTGTAAACTTGTAAACCTACAGATAGTTACACGAGGCTAAAACCGTAAGTGTAAGTAGCACTCCGAGTACATACATTAATAATTATAGTTCTCCTTTGGAACGAATAGTGATTATTTTAATAAAAACGCGAGTTACTTTGATTGCATATAACAGCTTGTAACAGCGAATGTATTAGGCGTTTGAACTGTATCAAAACAAAATTGAAACGGAGTAAGTATTGTATGTCAACGTATAATACGGTAGAGCCGATATAGTATAAAGTTTATATGTTATTATGCAGATTTCCGGTTCATTTTCAATATTGAAGTATAATACAATAGTTAAAAGTTTACACTCACGATATTTCGCGTGTTTCTCGATAACACCCGTTCCACAACTTTCCATTTTTACGATTTCACTCGTCCGTCTCTGGGGATAGGTACTCGTAAATCTATTTCCGTTCCTATTATATTTTGTTTAACCTATATTCGTTTAACCATCCTACATCATTGAATATTGCGCTGGGTTATTGATCGCCTATCTATTATTCCTACATTGTCCACGGTTAAATAATTAAATAAAATCGCTGTAATAGAGAATCAAAATATGTTACGCAATTTATATGACATTCGAATGTGCATCGTTTAACGGTTTCAGCATTTCCCGCAACTACTAGAATATTATAACGTGCACTATTAAACCGAAATATGACGAAACTATCACCGATAACACACTATGTTTAGGACTGAATGATTCAGTGGTTAGGCCACAGTTATAATGAGTTTAACCTTCACAAGTTTAGGCAGCTACGGAGTAGAAATCTCAAGAAATGAGTATTAGAGAAAGGCCCACGAAAAGATGAAATGAAGAAAAGGATTTGGAAAGTCTAGAAGTTAAAAGCTCCTAGGGAGTAATCGTGTATTAGACGGGAGATTAGAACGGTATACAGTATTATTTTGAGTGTAAATTCGTCATCTGAAGACGTCAGTGTGTAGTACACCGTCTAATAAAGATTTGTAAACTGATCGGATTTTATAGAAAGAAAAAAAACTTTTTTTATTTATTAATATTATGGTCACGTAAAATAAATGTTCGCTCGGCTGACTGGGATAAGTAATTTGGGACGGGGGATCAGTGCCACTACTTCAGTGTTTCCGGTCTATTTTATACACAATTTGGCCCTCGAGGAAATATATAGGTACTGCAAATTTTAGCATATAATTATTTGCAGGTAGGTTTGCTATTTAATAGATTTCGCATAGGTACCTGTTCCAATTCAGTAAATATATACAAATATTAATCGCAGTCGTACAACGGATATTATTTGAAAACGGTTTGTGTATAATAATTAATATTATCGTCAAATATACACTACCTACCCGTATAATATATTTTGACGGCACACCGTTTGACGTGCGCCTTAGGCCCAAAACTTCGAGCGGAAGATAATTTATGCGCAACTATAATGACGTGCATGTATAGGTGGAACTCGCAGCTTAAGTTCTCTTATCGTTACTGCAGTCACAAAGGGCACATTATAATATATACATTATATATCCATCCTTAAACCGTCTTCGGTGAATTGCCACCCAGTAGCGTACGCTGTGTGTATTATTTCGAGTTGAAATCTCGTGTTTTAAACGTTTCACCAGCGTGTATACCGTTAAATTATAATGGGGGCGGTCTTCGTTTGCGCATCACTATTGTTAATTTTGACCTTTTTCGTAAGACAGTTGCGCGTCGTTCGATTTTTGTGTTACACATCGTTTGCATATCGACCGATTAAAAGGTCATACATCATTTGCGTATCGACATTATTTAACAATAAGACTGAAAAACACGTGTATTTACCCGAAAACATAGGTTGTCTTCTGTGTTTAAAATTCACACATTTCTAAATTTACTATTCAATTTTCAAATATTGTACAGGTGTTTCTGTTTTAAAATATATATTATGTACCGTAATAATATATTGTGTAGGCAATCAGTTAGGTTACATTTTGTAAAAATAATGGGACATTACAATATACTAAATATTGCTGTATAATATAATTTTTAGTGCTTAATTTATTTATGTATTTATTTATTAACATATTCATTTTTACTCAAACTATATTACATATTTATTTTGTATTTTAACTATGACTATAATGCGCCTAGTTAAAATGAACAAAATTTATTTTTATTTCATTTTTACTCAAATTACCGAATAATTATGCACACAATTTAAAAAATGTCATGCATTTTTTCAAAATTTGAACTTTGAATGCTTATTTAACAAAAACTTGTATCTATATGTTATTTTTACACCCTTCTATTGTTCGGTATGTTGATGCGCAAACGATATACAATATTTTGGCACGGGTAAGCAGACGATGCGCAAATACTTTACGGCCATTATGATTATTATAGCATTCGGATTTTCCTAGCCCCGGAGTAAAATAGGTAGATAATTTTCATTATATTTTATTATATTGATAATATTTAACCTATAACCAATTCTGGAATTGCAAGTGAGCAAATCACTTACAATATATCGTACAATTACCTATATACGAGTAGATACTAAATTACTGGCTTGTTTGAAATTGGTCTAACAATTTTAAATTTTTTAAAAACATATTTTAAATCAGACAAAACAAGCTCCAAATTGTTTATATCGTACCTTAAAAAATGTGTATTTTTCGTCCAATATGGTACCTAATTTGGAACATTCTTCTAACCAATGATAACATACATTGATTTTATTTTAGATGATTTCTGGGTTACCTATAGACTAAGGTACCGGAGAAAAAATACGGCTTATAGTAAATTAGTCTTATTACTAAACCTTATCGGTTTATCAAGTTTCGCTTAAAATCGTTTTCGGTTGTTTGCAATGATTTATCGTCGCTCTCAGTATTCAGAGTATGTCTTACAGTGTTTTATCCTTATGCTGATAACTGTGTCAAAATTCATTTTATTTTTTTGCAAATCGGGTTTTGTGCGAAGGGGACACATACGCAAAGAAAAATTGAATTTCCATCTCTCAAATATTGAGAAAAAAAATACTTTTTATTTCATCACTTTTCAAAAAAATTTGAATTTTCCTTTACATCGATACTTTGCACAAAACTCGATTGAAAAAAAATACAAATATTGATAGAATTATTAGCATAAGAACAACACTGTAGGACACTGTATAACTAAATTACCTTAC
The DNA here is from genome assembly GCA_902439185.1 of Cinara cedri. NCBI lineage: Eukaryota > Metazoa > Arthropoda > Insecta > Hemiptera > Aphididae > Cinara > Cinara cedri. The sequence continues at coordinate 1,911,358 of CABPRJ010002367.1, read as the reverse complement.
ATCAACCTGTACATTTCCAACTACCCACCCACAACATTAACCATCCATGGTGCGAATTATGTACGACTTTTTTTTTATTTCGATACACTAGCGTGTGTATATATTTACGTTTGTTTCGCTTTATGAATGGGCTTGTTCCAAAATATATTCTAATCCCGGGCACGCCTCCGTCACGGAGTCCGGTCGCCTCACTGATTTTCGCGTGCTAGCGCATCATAGGTCAACGGACCGCATACATTAATCTATACCTATTTTATTGTGATCGCAATCATGTTATAAATTATATGTTTCGGTAACGAGAAAATAGAGATAATAATGTAAAACAGATATAACGGTAACGAAACAATAAAAACAATTGTAAAATGTTGTGATCGTCTTCATCTGCCAGAAATTCAATTCGAATTGAAATTTATCCGTACTATCATTTCCCATATTGATCGGTTAAACGTTTTAATTATTACACGGGACATTTCGGAAACGAACACGCGGGTTTGTGCGGCGTATCAAAACATTGTTATTTAGCTCCCGCAAAATTGTTTTGTGTACCTACTATACTTAAACCGTTCGAAAGTTGTTTTCGAATTTAGCGCATCTCCCCTCAACCCCCTCCCCTCCACGCAAACTCTTGACCCGACCCGACCCGACCACACGTGACCCCCCGAGAAAGCGATTGTGTATTTATAAATACGCTTAAACCAAAAATGCTTTTCGCGTTTTTCAACAAAAGTATAGAAAAAAGTCCCGGTCGAGACCGCGGTATATTACGTATATATAGGCACGCGCGGTCATCCCACAAGTTTCCTCTGAATATGATGACGATTTTACTACACGCTGAAATCGTTACGGGGATAATAATTTATACTTCAAACGCGTGTACAAAACCGTTGTATGCGTGTGTGTGTGTGTGTGTGTGTATCAAAACCGAGAGCAGAGAGTGATTAAAACCGCGTAACCAAACGGCGTAACGGCGACGCGGCGCGTTTAAACATTTACATAATTATTATATAGGTAGGTAGGTACGTCTCAAATTACCATTTTGATTGGATATTTTAATCCATAAATATTGCATTAAATCTTTTGATTATCGCTGCGAAATACCATGCGATAATAATAATAATAATGAAAATAATTGCTCGCACGTAAAATTATTATCATCTGTTCTGCAGCGGCCTCCTATATAGTAGACGCTCGCGGACCGAGGACCCGCACGAGTGTTTCGCTATTCTTTTTTTCTTTTTTTTTAATAAAAACTACTGAAAGAACATTAAAATAATTATTATAGCGAAATCAAGAGCGGCACCGTAAACTTTTTCAATCGCGAAATTGCCCGGACCGCCTATATTTCGTATAATAATACGTATTATAAATTCGTTACACATATTTATATATATATATATGTATAGACGCACGCGACAAGTTTATTAAATTTAAAAAAAAAAAAAAAATCGTTCGAAATTATATTGTTTTACTGATGGTTTTTTTTTTTTTTCATTTGTTTATAGCATGGATCGGCGCCCGTCACATCGTAACGTTCATGTTGTTCCTCGGTATGGCCAACGCTTACATAATGAGGACCAACATGTCCGTGGCTATCGTGGCCATGGTCAATCAGTCGGCGCTGGCAAGGGATCCGACCATCCCCGACGACGAGTGCGAGGGCTATTACACGCCTCCCGGAAACTCGACCAATCACGTGAGTGCCTAATATTATCTCCTTCTCCTTGCGCTACGGCCTTTTGGAGACTGTGTCGACAAACATGACGCGAATTCCACCCCGACGTTCCCTATACGCAAACCAATAGTTCTCTCTCTTGGCTCTTATCGTCTTTTTTTTTTTTTTACTTTATCTCGTCTGGACTCGTCATTTTATACGACGTTCTAATGTGGTCTTTTACCTTTGAGATTTCCCTCCGGATTCTACTAATTTTATCAGTGTCTTTATTCCTTCATCAATGTCCCAGCGTGTCGCCCATTTGAATTGTCTTTTTAACTTTCGACAATTTTCTTTTCTTCGAAAGAAAATTCCTTTGTACATACGATTATGAATGACTGTTAGATTTTAACCCGTAGACCTTAAGCCATGTATTTATCGCCAAATCCGTCTAATACTAATAGGTTCTCGGTTTCACCCTTTCCGCATTACTTTTCACCCGATCATCCATATATTCACCTCTTGAAGTATACTAGATCTATTATTTCCTCTACGCATGGCCAGCCCATTATTGTACTCGTATTTGCTTAACTTCTCCGTTTACATAACTGACATCTGATACAAAACCTTTATGAGATTTTTTTTTTTATGGATTCTCTAATCTCCTGAATTTTCATTCTGACAAAGCCCGAGATTATTCATAATATTTTTCTTTCGACAATGAGAAATGTATTTTATTCGGATTTGCAAACATTTTTTTCCCATTGAAATCCATCAGATAGCATTGTCATACTACAGACATTGCCATTGAATAGTTCAAGAAATCAAGAGTACAATACAATAGTATCTAACTTTTGGGTCAATTACAGTACAATAATAACCGATAAAATTTGCACATGGACTAAACGGATTTTTACGTTATTAAAATAAACAAACTGTACCTACCTATGTACACACATAGTATTATATACATCATACATACACACATACATACATACATACATACATACATACATACATATGTACTTACATGTTCTTATTAAAAACTTATTATTGTGCCTGGCGAAAAGTTTCTCGCGAAATAATATTTGCTATGGGTAAAAGTTGTATAGATACCTGCGGTGCCTACCTACCCACCTACCTACATAATTAATGAAAGCCGGGAAAAGTTTTGTCGATAAAGATTATTTTTCGGAAAAATTACCATTAGAAACTAATCGGGATAGTATCGGAATATGATAGTAGTGTATAGGTTTTGTTCGCCGTAAAACTTTTTTATAATAAATGTATATAATAACGAATAAATAATAATATCGACGTGAAGTTCTCCAACGATATTTCAATAGTTTTTAATCGTCGCATTGTATACAATTTCCTTTTTTATTTATTTAATTTAATTTGGTAATGCGAAACCTAGCTTTTATTTACAAGTACAAAGTGGACTAGCAACGTTGAGATTTCGCAAGGATCGATTGTTATGATTATTCCCATTGAAGATATGGTGATGCGCTAAATGGAAAATATATCAGCATTTTTCGGAGTAGGGGGGGACACAGAAAGAAATTGAAAATAATATATCGGGAGCGATAATGGAGCCATTAAGGAGAGATTATTTTTAAATACTAGCGCCATCTTAGTGAATACTTTTAGAATTGTTGTTACGTGCCACTAAATGTAAAACACTGTAACTAATTACAAAAGTATCCGCTGTGTAAAAACATCAGTACTGAGCGAAAGGTAAATATTCCGCGTTCCTCGCTCAACCCATAACATTTCATAACCACAAATACAAATCTCGTGTTCAGTTCTGTATTTCTTAGTCCTTGGTAAACAGTTCATAATCCTCCCTCGTTCTCCTAATACCGATCTAACTTTTGTATTGTTATCCTAACTACCATAATAATATGTAACAATAGTTATACTTTTAATTGGACATTTCCGTGTTATAATAAAATACAACAATCTAAACATTTTAATTGATTTCTCTGTGTTATCAGATCCGGATTTAAGTGCCGTAGCATTATCAAAGGTCGGTAAATTCCAGTTGGCAAATTTCAGCCCGAACGTCTTATCGGCATGTTGTCAATATAGTTTTGTATTCCAAATAATTTGTTAATAAAATGACGTTTGATGATAATTTGTTATCATCGTCGAATACAAAATTCACAGGAGCGCGTGAGGGCTCGCCTTATTTTCGAAATAAACGTAATGATGCAATTGATTTAAACAATGACTGGGTATTTTAATAAACGAAGGTAGTAACTCTTGTTCAACTGAAAAAAAATTCACCGTCCGTTACTTTAAGGTTCACTACACTGTCGATTTGAAAACGACATGGAAGTTAAAGATGTATGACCTTTGACGTTTGTATATAATGCGATCGTAAACTCCTAGTCAATAATGCACGAAACATAAAAAATACTCCGTAGGTACTAGCTAAATTCCAATCATCGTGTTATTTTTCGCGTGTCTTATCGTCGATTCGTATATTTCGTATTTTCTCCCTCGGGTTCTCCTGTATCCCTGGGCCATCTCTTTTTCGTTTACCAGTTTTGTATTTAGAACGAAATTGGTGTTTCTCATTACAACACAATGTGCCCAGTAAATTGAACTATCTTTGTTTCTAGCACTATACTTCATATCGATCCGTCTCGCCGGTCTCGAACCTATTTGTTAGGTTAGGTTAGCATTGGTGTCTTTTCTCTCCACCATGTGTCCGTTGTCCGTAATTGTTCACCGTGGACACCGTTACTATACTCTATTATCCTTACGTCCAGAGTATTATTATGTGATTTAAATTAACCCGTGTGTATTATGTTTTAATATTATTTGCAGAGCATATCCAACGAAGGATCATTCTTGTGGACCACGTCTCAACAAGGCTACGTCCTCAGTTCGTTCTTCTACGGCTACGTGATCACACAGATACCGTTCGGGATATTGTCGAAAAAATACGGCGCAAAGTATTTCCTCGGCATCGGTATGCTCATAAATTCGGTGTTCGGGTTCCTGGTGCCGTTGTCGGCCAACTTCGGCATATTCTCGCTGATCACCATACGGTTCATACAAGGGCTCGGAGAAGTGAGTTTGTCTACACGCGATGATGATAATAATAATAATAATAATATTACAGCCGCACGTCGTGTACCTAATATTGTAGTACACGTGTGTACTCGGTGTCGGATTCGGGGAGAGAAAGGGAGGGGGGGGGGGGGTTCGATAGGGTAATTTGTCTCCCGTCCAAAAACCGTAGTATAGTATGCTTTTTTCTAGTATTGTGGTGAACTATACCTTAACCGAGTTTCGTTGTTGCATTAGCGGTGTTCGGCCCTTTTCAAAAAGCGAGGTTCGGACCCGTGGCCGCGCGCGTTCCGTAGCGGGGAGGACGGTGCGGGCGGAGGATTTACGCGTCCGTCGGAAGAAACGAAAAAAAAAAAACAAACAAACCCGGGTGCCGTATACAGTATTCCGAATCGCGTCCCGCGTATAGCAACAATAGTAGTGTATGCAGTAATAATTAAAAGCGTACGATATATTATAATATTATGAGAAAAAAAAAATAAAATAAAATAAATGCAAATGAAAATCGTCCGGGGGACGGCAGCGGGGACCGGCGGCGGCGGGCTTTATAAATATACGGATACGCGTTCGGGGCGTCGGAGATAATATTTTACAATAAATGTGTACAGGTAGAGGAGTAACGGGGCACGGGGCGTTTAACCGTGCCATCGATGGTCGGATATAAAATATTTAACACCGTGAAAAATGCATGGCCGGGCACACGCGCGTATACTTCATATATAAATGGGGCCGGGCGGGGCGGGGAGGCGGCCGCGTGCGCGTAATATTCTTTTGACCGCGCGCGCGCGATCGCGTCCTACGGGCTAAATAAATTACGCGAAAAAAAATTCGAACCCGGCACACGATATTGTAATTATTTTATTTCCGTTCCCGGTTTTGTGTAACGCGCGCGCCCGCGCAAAATAATTGATGCGCGCGCGAACGGTCCGCGGCGGCCGGGGCGGTTACGCGTGCGCGCGGTTCCCAACGGTTCCCGCGGGTGTACCGCGAACACCGGGAACGCAATAAATTTAACGGTTTTTTCGCCCTCGCATTGACACCCGAAATACGATAATCGTAATAATCGCGATAATCGTAATATTTATGGATGCGTGCATTTACAGGTGCGAGACCGTTATTACGCTATATATTTATGCAATATGGGGGTATCCGGCGTCTAAATATTATTAATTTTTTTTTTTTTTTTTTTTTTTTATGCATCCCACCTGTTTGTGAGGCACGGCCGCCCGTACGCCATTCGGATTTGTGAAAATAACGCGCGCGGCTAATTTTGCGCGTATTCCCCGCGGTTTCGCCGGCCGCGTTCCGCCATCGTGTTACTATTGTTATTAAAAATTCAAAAACAAATTCGTGCGGCGCGTACGTTAACACGCGTATGTATTTTCCCGGTACTCAGATACGACGGTGTCGGGGTTTTTTTCATTTTTTTTTTCTTCTTCCCTAACCTTCCCAACTTCATTCCTAAAACTTTGGCACAATCGTCCTCAATATCAGTTATTTTTTTTAATCTCTGAGTATAGTGAAGATATTCTTTTCTGGATAACTAAAATGCTCAGATTTTGCAGTGTCGTAGTTACCTTAAAAGATGCGTACTTTTTGGTTGACGGTACTTCGTATGGATATTTTTTCGAAATTCCTAAAAACACTTTCGGTCATTACTTACATTCTCTAAACTATTCACATATAGACACGGTTTTTTGCCCGGTGTTATTTCATTTTAAACGTGTTTCTAAATTCCCAATAGTTTTTCCAAAAATAAAAAAAAACCGACAACAATATCCATAAATATTGCAAGTTTTATTTTTGTTGATTTTTGGGAAATCCTCTGGGCTTCAAAGGAAAAAAAAAAACAACTAATTCTACTAAAATCTTCCCAGTTTACCGGGTTCCGCTCCGAATCGCTTTTCGATTGCAATGGTTCGTGTTTGCATTCAGTATATAAATTAAATTACTCAATATTTCATACACCTTCCAAACGTCCCGTGCTTATAACGATCACCTACTCTTAGTTCAAAGTATGTCCGGGTTTTTGTTTTTCAATTATAAAAGTCGTTGGGTGGTACGTAATACACACGGATGATGGACGTCCGTTTTATATAAATATATTTGACCTATTTTTTTTTTTTTTGTTTTTTTTTTTGCTTTTGACGTTCCGGAATTTAGGATTAACAAACGTTCTCCTTATATTTCGAGCTGACATCACAATATTCTCCGGTGTTGATTTCGCTCGATTCGAAAACCGTCCGCGCACAACTTTACCCGGTTCGGAAAACGGATTAATGACCGTACACATATTACGTACCTTGTGTACCCTATATATATATCGTATACCTATGTTGTCTTACAATATAATATAGAACATTTTATTTTATTTTTCAACCGTCCAATAGACTAATGGTTTTTTGACTCTGTCGGGATTTTTTCTCGTTTTTGTTATTATTACTATTTTATTATATTTTTCAGGGCCCCATAGTTCCTTGTACGCACGCTTTGCTCGCCAAATGGATCCCTCCGACCGAGAGAAGCAGAATGGGAGCGTTTGTTTACGCAGGTTCGTACATTTTATACACTATACCGCATTATATATAGAAATATCTGACGATTAATAAAAAGTAAGAAAAATACGCAAGTATACGTCGAGGCGATCCGTTTATCGCCAACCGGCGATTTTCTCGGAGGATTTTGTGTGAATTTTGATGTTATTTTCCGCAATCGTTATCGGTTCGTTTAAGTTTCATTTACACATTATTTTAATAATATCGGATTTACCGTTTATGTTTAACGGTTGGAAATAATTCAGACCGGAGGAATAGGGAAATGGTTATCAATTTGTCATCGAAAATGGACATAATGTTTATTCGTTTACCCCCATATACTCTTCAGTCTAAATGTTAAACTGTTATAACTCATAAGCGGTTAATACGATATTATTGGTATGCATGTTAAAATGTTTAAACAAATATTAGTTTAAAAATACACACACTGAATAAATATTACGATTTTTTTTTTTTTTAGAAAAATGTGGTGTAAAAAATAACTTATACCTTATGAATAGGTATTCATTGTCACTTTATGCTCTATGACTACATAGCGGGTTTTTTTGAAAAAATTATTACCTATTAATGAATTTTTTTTTTTTGAACTCTAAAGCTTTTATTAGGAAAATGTTTCTTCAATAGAGGAAGCATATTATTATTAAATATCGTGTCACGGAGAGATGAGAGGGAAACACCAACGTTAATAAAAAAAAAAAGAAAAGATAATCCAATTTTTTTAAAACGTGTGAAACAATGGATACTCGAAGGCGATCCTTTTATAATTTTTTCATACAAACGTTGATGCAAGTATAGGTTATTGGATTTTATTATTATTATTATAGTAACACTTATAAAAATGACACGTTGAAATATCTTGCTGAGTCAACGCGAGGTTAATCAAGCACGTTCATTTGAAATCGTGATTATTTAACCCTATGTACCGTAGCGTTATTTAAACCTACACGATTCCATTGAATTTAATAGAGCTATTTAAATAATAGATCCTGATTTATTTTTTTTTTTTTTTAATTGGATACCGCGACTTAAATTAACTGTAAAACTACACTCGTATATAAGTATACGCAGAGAATTCTCTTTGTTCTCTGATTTTATAATAATTATTATTATTATTATTATTATTATTATTATTATATTTTTAAGTGAAATAATTGGTTTTACTACGGTAGGTTTTTTTTTATTGATTTTCTTTTTTTTTGTGGGTATACTCGAACGAATTTTTCTACTAGAAATCTCTCGTACCAATCAAAAACATAAGAACATTTTGATAGTATCTGGCCGCTACATTGGGGTGGTATTTTTTTGATTTTCCTTGTAGTTTTCTCAATAAATCGAGAGAAACGGAGACAATTTTTCGTATAATATTTGATGATTTCTGGGTTATAACCTTGATCATAAGAGAACAAATACGATAAATAATAATAACGATTTAGAATCGTTTTTCGTTAAGAATAGTTTATCGTTACGAACAGATATAAATTGAACAACTCTATACCTATATCCTCCCTTCCAACTTCTCTGCTAAAAAAAGTAACACATCACTCATCAGCAGTATCAGCCATTTCTTTTGTACTGATTTAAATTGTCTGTATTACAGGGGCCCAATTCGGAACGGTGATATCCATGCCTTTGAGTGGCGTGCTATCCGAGTACGGGTTCGCCGGTGGTTGGCCGTCGATATTCTACGTGTTCGGGGCAATTGGCACCCTGTGGTCCGTCGCTTTTCTGTGGCTAGTGCACGAGGACCCCGAATCTCACCCGACCATACCGCACGATGAGAGGAAATACATTATCAGCTCCGTCTGGGGAGCCGCCGGCGTGTCCGTGAGTATCGCTTTATCAAATAAAATTATTGTATATCATCGAATCATGCGTCTATAACTGATTGAAAAGATCACAAACGATAGCCCGTTATCGAGGATTTTCTGTTATAACAGTTTTTTATTTAAAAAAAAAAAAAAAGCTCATATAGTTTGAAATACGGTTATTACAGTTAATGAAAAGTCTTAAATAAAAGATAACTAACCATCATGGAATAGTTTTCGCGGACTAACCATGTAACGAATGGCTACGTCTATACAACTAGGCTACTGATGTAACTAAGAGGGATTTTGAATTAAAAAATTAAAAATCGACCGTATCGCAGAACAAATATTATTAGGTGATAACAAATATTATAATATCATAGCGGGAAAATTTATTAAGACCTTTTTTTTCTTTTTTTTTTCATATAACGTCAGCGTTTTATCCACCGTTACATCTTAACAGTTATCCACTTTTTGTACAATCATTCCGAATGGCCATTTCTGTTAAAAATGTATAAACTTTAGTGGTTTTTTTTTTTTTAATTTTTTTTTCGACGGCAAGAACGTAAGTATCTCAATTTCGAACACGTTTAGTTTTTATTGAGAAATTTCGAAAAATTGTTTATCATCAAAGATTCTTATACACGAGCGGTCGCTCTTCGGGGGAATTATAATATTAGGCGCGCTCGAGTAATGATCGATAAACGCGATTAGGCACGTTGCCGCTATAAATTCTCAACGCTCGGGTTTTTTGACGTTTCGTGTGCGACGGTCGGTATAATAGTTATTAGGAGGCAGGTACGTCCTGTAAATCTCGATTTACGGTTTTGCCGATACGTGTCGAAGATTCCTCCTCCGCTCGCGTACCGGGCCGAACGATAATAATTTTTATCGGACGAACTACGCGATTTACGGCCCCGGCGGTTTCCGAACGATTGAACCGGCGAAACAAGAAAAAAAAAAAAAACCGATTGCCCTCTCGCGTATTTCTATCGCCGTCGCCGCGCGATCGCTTTACGCGCGTGCGATGTGTGGAAAAAAGGGTTGCGGATCGGTTTTGTTTTTTTTTTTTCCATCATCCCCATTGTCGTCCGGATTGTCCGCGGCGGACGACAATTATCTACGAAATCTGCGTCGCGAACGGGCCCCGAGAACGGCGCGCGCACAACGATATTACCATTATGACCGTGTTGTACGATATTAATTCGTATCGTGTCGGACGTGTTATCATTATCATTATTATTATTATTATTATTATCATTATTATTTACTCGCTAGACACGATCGCGACCGCGTAATAATGACGTGACGTGTACGCACGGTAAATACGTATAATACACGAGTGTATCGCGTATTATTATTGTAACGCGGATGGTGTATAATTCTCTACTATATGTGTGCCCGGGCGCGTTTACGAGTTTATATTATTATTATTATTATTGTTGTGTGCGATTCGTCGTTTTGACGTGAAACGGGACGACACGACGATAATATTATAATAACGATAATCATAATAATGATAATAATAATACAAAACGTATTCGCGCGCGCGCCTGTCCGTACGTTATAAAATGTTTACCGCGCGTTGTATACGGGAAATTCACTGTCATCGCTGCAAGTATTTCGAGATTTACGCGCGTTTAACACACTCTCGTATATTGTTCACCGCGGTTACTACACCCACATATATATATATATGTATATGTATACATATTAAAGTACGTGTACACGTATTATATTAAAAAAAAGGGGGGGGGAATTGGCGCGGCACTGCTGACGTGGTAATCGAAATGGTAGCCGCGATACGCGGTGTAGAGGAGTCTCGCGTTTTACTTCGTACGCCGCGACGATAAATCATCGCCGACGTCTACGTACGACAATATTCGTCGCGGAGTTTGCCGTTCAAACGTGTACGTTTTCGAATTCCCGTCGAAATCCGTCGCAAAACTACATATACGATATGTATATATATATGTATACTTGTATAGATACCTATAATACGTTATACGATCGACTTTTTCTTTCTTTCTTCCGCAAAAGAACTTACTTACTTACGGCGAACCCCGCGTTAAATTGTATCCAAACGTTTCGGCAAAAACAATTATATCCACGTTACACCAAACGAAAATCTAGACGTGGATTGTTTAGTTATTTATGTAGTCTGTATTGTAGGCATTTGGCTTTTTTTTTAAATACCTATAATACACGCCCTATAAATAATCAAAAGATTCCCAGGTCTAGAAAATTTTAATTCTCTACAATTATTTTTAATTTAATATCGACAAAAAAAAAAAAAAATACAAAACGACGAAATCGTCATTCCCGTTAACTTTCCCGTTTTTACTACGTTTTTTCCCAGATTTCCCAATTAGCTAAATGTCCTTCCGAATACGCCACATGTACGAATGCTTTTATATTTACGAATTCAGACTCCTGCCATTTCCATTTGATGCTCGCAATCCAATTCTTCGCCGAGTTCTTTCTCGTTTTTCTTGGCCTCATTTTCGGGTTTCCGAGACAGCGGCTTCTATACGATATTTGGTTTCTGATACCGCAGTCAATTCTATTTCCACGTTCGTTGTTATTTTCCGCTCGTTGAACTCGGTATAACTTTTACAGCTCCGTAAAAACGGTCCTCGACATTTTCCCTTCAAACTCGAAATGTTTATGTCCGTTTCCTATTGGCCTAGTCTCTGCGTATTATGGCCTCGTAATATTATGCAACAATAGGTCGTATCAAGGTTACTGTAATATTAACATCTGTAAAATCAAATACAACGACGATATTTTTTTGTAAAAATAAAACGACTGACAATTTAAATAGAGGACATTGTTTCCGAGGTAACCTCACAATATACATTTTGCACTACCTATACCTACAATAATTATGATTATATTATCGCACAATAGATTGATGAACGTGAAAATACATTTTTATTATTTTTTTTTTTTTCTCTTTTTTTGTTACACTCAATTATTTCGGGGTTTGACACGTGCCAAAACGTTTTTTCGCTCAATCTGTCTACAAAGCGACTTATCATTTTAATTTTTTTTTTTTTTCTCCTCCCGTGAAACAATATTATACTATTGTGACAACCTTAATTAATCAACGCCGTTTAATCGTTACAAAACGCTGTACAGAATACCCTTCTGCGCGTTGTCGAAGTTTCTTTACGATACTAACAACAACAATATCGTCAGATAAATTTATTGTAATACCTCGAGGTGATACAGTTCCACTGTACAGTCGACGCCGTTTCGTTTAATGTTTTTGTCACCAGTAAATTCTTAGGTTATTAATGACGGTAGTGGTTCCGCGGTGTTTAATAAAATACGAAACCGCCAGTGCATGAAAAAAAAAAAAAAAGACTAATATTTATCGTCCATAATAATATATTACCTACACTCTAGAAATGTAATTTCTTCGACATTAATATTATAATATACGGTTATTCGGTGTCGACGTGTTTTAGAAGGTTTTTTCTTTTTCTTTTTTATATTATGCAACGATTTTGAATATTTATGTCTCGTTCTATTAGGTTTTATAATAATATGTCTTTTTCACATCAAACGCTATAAATTAATTCCGATAAACCGTCGCGCGTCGTGTAATAACACCGAAGTCGTTCCCTATAACTAATTTCGACTTATTCACCCGGACCAGTCTACACTATTACGGACATTTGCATTTTGAACGTTGGGCAATATCGCGCGCGTGTATTAGGCATATTGTATACATTATTTTTTTTTTTCATTCTATTATTTATCGTCGGCGTGATTTTTTTCTCGCCGTCCGCAAACATCATAGAAACCCGACATAATTAATATTAAATTATGCGAAAAATCGATATCCACTAATAAATAGTTACAAATTTGCGTAACAATAAAATGTCGTATAATGAATCGTGCAGTAAACAAGAGAAATTCAAAAAATTCGTCGTCTACATATTTGAGAAACGCGATACCAATAAGATAACAATATAACCTGGTGTTAGAACAACGGTTTTCGAAAACATGGGTTCCGTTGTTCCGTGAATTTGTTTTTTTTTTTTTTGGAAATATTCGGTTAGGAATGTGTTCGCGTTTGATTATTTTGTCCTGATAATACGAATGAATAGAATTTTATCGGGTGAAAAACTATGTATTAAAACTGCGGTTGTTAATTCGAAAACGAACGGGATTCAAACAATCATTTTGAAAATAATATGTTTTGAAGTTAGCGTGAATACTCTGTATTCTATTTCCGAGTATAATTTTGAGTCGTTCGCAAATTTAACCCTAAATGCAATATGGTGAAACAAGATTATTATTACTGTTTTTCATACGGCTTTAGAGGCCATCGAAGCCCGTCGCTGCTAAACAAACTATATTCCCGTTTCTCTCTAAAACTACTTCACTAAAACGTTCTATCCCTAATAATTGTCTTAATTCCTACCCGCTTTTATCAACCCACACCGTTTTGTTCTTTCGGTCGGACTCTTCTCCCCGGTGGTCCAGTTTAGAGCATCATTTTTTTTTATTAATTTCGACCTTATTGCTACGTGACCGTGCCAACTGTGCAGTGTTTCATGTCCGATTTGAGCAACTATTTTAGATTTACGAATAATTCCTGGACATCTTTGTTTAAACCTGTTTCATAATAGTTTGCGTTTAGTCGTATTTTTTTCGTAAATTCTCCTCGCCAATTTTGTTCCGTAACAGCTAAATCTATTATTATCTTCTTGCAGGGTTTTAGGCCACGTTTTACTCGCGTACTTTATCACTGATCTACGATCTTGCTATAACACTCTGATAAATTATTCTCCCGATTTTTTCGATATAATAATACTTAAATCCAATTTACTTGAAAAGATCATAAACGAATTTGTCTCCGGATAAAATCTTATTTTTGCATTTCTGTTGTTTAGGTCCGTGTCAAATATATATTTATGTGTTTTTCAAATTTCATTACAAAATTACCTTTTTACAAACGTGGGTATACTATTGTGTGTAAAATACAATATTGTTTATAAAAACGAAAATATCAAATTACCAAAAAGAGTGTCGAATTATATAGTTTTGAAGAGTGTCGAATTATGATGTTTATCATGTAACAGTTTTATTGAAAAAACATTAAAGCCGCCGTAAATAAATTTATATTTTGAATATTAATGACCGGTTTGAGATTTTTCGTTAAAAACGTTTCGACGTGGGATTGCAGTTCTCTCGCGTTTATAGTAATATAATATTATACGTCACTATATTATATTCGATTATTTTTATATTTTCCGCTACGCAATTATGTATGTAGAATTTCGTCCAAATATTTCGTCCGATTGTATAATATTTTATCGAAATATTAAAATGCAATATCTGGAAAGATCGCGTTTAGGTACGGTATCTGCGCCAATATTCCAATATTAATTGTACAATTGCAGTGATTTATTTGCTATTCGTTGAATATTAATCACTATATTATTGTACGCATTAATACGATTAATGCAGACTAAATAATGCATGATAATAATACAAGATTTCACAATAATATTGAATTTTTAACTACTTACAAACTTGTGAAATCGTTGTAAAACTCGGTGATTATAGTTCTAAAATTTCCCGGTTATTCGAAAATATCTCAATTCGGTTCCGATTTTCATTATTTTAAGGATTTTCGGGTTCCTGAACCGGTGCTTTTCGACCCCATGCTTTAAGTATTTGGCATTTTTTTTTTTTTCGAGTTTACCTTATAGACTACAGCACCCGTAGGGACATAAGTATATTATGCAGACACACAAACACTCTGAAAGATCCGACGAAAAAAACACCTCCGATCATTATTTATTTACGGTACCGCGGGTATCAAGTTGCGCGCGGAAATTCACTGTATATATCAACTGCCCGAATGATAAAAATATTATTTTTGTTTTTCTCTGGTTATATAATATCCGCCTCTCCCTCCGTCAGTGAGGTCCTTTGTGGTTCTATTCCGTATGTGTATATATATATTTATATGCACGGTTAATTTTTTATTCCGGCGAGTAATTTTATTTTCCGAATTTGCTGTATCCTCCCAATCGAGTTTCTCACTACGTTATTTTGCGTATTATATGTGCCAGATACCTACAGCACATTTCATAAATAAAATACAATTTAATCTTATAGGTACGATTTTTTTCCGCTCCGTTTTACCTTCCCCATCCGCCCTATTTGCTTATTCAATTATTTTCCTCGTTATACGCGCGCAGGTATCGTATGTTTTTTTTTCTCCCCAAATCACTCGTTTTACGTGCATTCGGCTTTTATTGTCAAAGATTTTGATCTCGGCTTACAACAACTGCTCTGTAGTGTGACAATGTATTCCATTATTTCCAGCTTAATTTTACAAAGCTACTCGAATTAGATTTTACGAATTATGTTTACCGAATTCCACGTATATATAAATTATTATATTGTGTTTTGATTTATAACGTATTTCGCATTTTACATTTCTTTGAAAATGTCCATTATTCAAACTCGCGTACGCTTGTTCCATCTCGGAAATTACTTTTGTTAAAATGTTCTAAAAATTATTGTTAATTAAGTTGGCGCGTCTTCATTTCGCTTTTACACGTTTTTTGTTTTAATTTTTCGTTAAAATTGTTTTTTACTCAGCGTTGAAAAAACGATGGTAATAATAATAATAATGGTTTGTAACTTCTTTTATGGAAATTGAAGTCAAATAACTTGGTTGGTAACTTTTAATAAAGTCGAAATAGCGATTGAAAAATGTGCAGTAACGGAAATTTAGTCGGTTTGAAAAGAATAATTGTATAAACTATTTCCGTTCTTAGAGTATTTATTAAGTATAATATCAAAAAACTTCATATTTTTCTAATAACGTTTATCACATTAACATTTCATTTACGTTTTCAAATTTCCTTTTCTGCTTTGTAATTATCACATATTTTTTGATATGATACAGGTAAATATAAAATATGCCATTGGAATTTTTGCTCGTCGGGACGTGAAATGTATAAAGAGCTTTTGTAGAAAAAAAAAAAACATTGAAATATTTAATAAAATAATACCGTAAAATGCGTTTAAAAACGAAGACACGACTGACCTAAAAAGGCAAGAACGAAAAGAACCGGAAAATCGAAAATATCAATAAAACGAAAAAATAAGCTCCGATCAAAATTGAATTCTTAATTCGAATTTCATACCCATAATGCTATTGTTGTACAAAATGCTAAAAAAAAAAAAATGTACATATATACATGAATTCGCTGCACAAAAGTAAAGCCTTATTATAGAATAAGGTAATAAATTACCTATATTCTATATTATTGTATACTGAGATTCAGGCGATTTAATTAATTTCGTTTTAATTAAAAAAAAAAAAATAACCAATATAAACAATACACGTATATACTTTTCGCTATAGTGTGTAATTCAGAACACCGTAATCGGAGTAATGTCTCAATACGGTTTTGTTGTTTTTTTTTCCACCGTTTCGGGCGCGCGCGCGGGTTTTGGACGTAAAACCACGCCGGGCCGATTGTGTATTATCTCTAGTTACTCGTATTCGGAGAAACGAAAACCCAATTTCGTTTTGTAACCTCTTTGTTTTTATTGTTTTCCAGTCTCCCCCCGTGCCGTGGAGAAGCATATTAAAGTCGGCACCGTTCTGGGCCATATTGGTCGCTCACATGGGTCAAAATTACGGATACGAAACACTCATGACCGAACTGCCGACTTTCATGAAACAAGTGTTGCACTTCAATATAAAAGCTGTAAGTACCGTATATATTTCCTGTATCCTATAGGCAAATAAAAATAACACACACATAAGTGTACATACGTACACGCATACATATACATAAATACATATTATATGAATAAATTGGAAACGGGAGAAACGTCGGGTTTTTATTTATTTTTGTTGGTATTATCATTATTATTATTATTATTTTTTTTTTTTTTTTTACGCTATATAATATAATAATATTAAATTTGTTGATTCTCGCTCGCTGGTGAACAATTTAGAAAAAAAAACACCTTTGAGCAACAGAGCTCCGTCACGAGAGTCGAATTTTCCCCTGCTCATTTTGTACAATAAATTTATTGTATTTATATAATATACTACATACTTACAAAAAAGAAGAAAAGTGGAAAATTAGAGAATAAAAATAGTTGGGGAGGGATTGAAAATTAAAATCCCCAAAAGACACATCCTTGATATTAACGCCATACATATGCATACACCGTATTTCATCCCCCTGACTTATTTTGGGAAGTATGTAGAGATGTGCATACAGGTAAAAAATAAACTTCTTTAACCCGCTACAACGTAATTAAATTCATATTAAAATTCGACCAGACTTTTATCACTTAAGTCCACCTATAAAACAACTCTAATGTAGAATAAATGTATGCAACAGACGCAATACATGGTTTTTTTTTTTTTTTTTTTTTTTTTTACAGAACGGAACATACTCTTCACTGCCGTACCTCGCCATGTGGGTATTTTCGATGGTAGCCAGCCACGTAGCCGATCTGATGATTTCTTCGGAAAAGTTTTCGCACACCCTCACTCGCAAAATCGTCAACACTATCGGTAAGCATCGTTTGATAATAATGGAAGCTTTTTTTTTTTTTTTTAATTTACATAATTTACATAAACTACATATTAGCGAGATACTAAATTGTCAATAATAATTGTTACTAACTGAGCAGATTACTCGATGAAAAAAAATATTAACTTAGTAGAAAAAAGTAAATATAATTAGGTACCAAGTGAGTTATAGTTAAAGTTAAAAGTTACTTTTTGTTAACGTAATATTTTATGATTCTGTGAATTTTAAGCCCTAACAGGCCTTAAAATGCACTTGAAATTTTAAAAATAAATTATAATGTACATTATTCAAATAAAAAGGTGAACTAATTAATTTTTTTTTTAAGTATTAAATTTAAATTTATGTACCACGTATGATTTATCTATTTTTAGCTATCCAAAACATTTGTTTTATGCGATAAAAAATAACTGAAAATAATTAAGTTAAGTTAATAAGATAATAAATTGTAATCGGGAATTGTACGACATGGTCGATGTAATACTAGTAGATCAAAGGGCAAATGCTAAAGTGGGTCGGGCTTATAATGAAAGAGAAAAGTGCGATTTCATCGTGAACAGTGCTAGAACGGAAACCGCAGATAAATAGGCCTCGTGGTAAACCTATATGGATCGAAGTTGAAGATGATCTAAAGACGTTGAGAGCGGACGGATAGATAGCGGAAGGTGATATTGACGAAAAATGCTCTCAAAAGAGTTGTAAAGGCCCGCATAAGAAGGTGCCAAAAGTAGAAGAAATTAATAGTCAAATAAAAATGTCATAAAAAAATGTCATAAAACGTATATATAAAAAAAAAAAGGAAGTATAGTGGGTATAGTGGTGTAAAAGGGGAAGGAAAATCGAAAACAACGAAAATTTCGAAAAAGCGTGATAAATATTAATAGCGTGTTTAATATTAAAATACCCGTTGACACGGCAAAAGTTTCGATTGATTTATCACAGTAGCGCATTAAATCGCGCTGTATGCAATGTATGTTATGACGGCGACGGAAAACGAGTAACTTGAATGCGCTATAATACGCCGGAGTCGCTATAGCTTTTGCAACTTTGCGACTTCCTACTTCTTACTATCCGACTTCTTACTATCCGGCTTTGGTTTAAGATTGGCGCACAATACGACGTGGGTAGATACGTAATATATTATATATTAGGTATACCTATAAAACGCAAAACGACCGCAGACGAAGCGCGTACGGTGAGATTGTGTTTTAATAAACCTTTTAGGCGGCCGCGGAGGGAAAACTTATACCGTCTAATTGAATCGGCCGGGTTTTCACTGCGCGAATAACGTTTTACGGTACGACTTTTGACACGTTTTCGCACTAAACAAATATAAGGCCGACCCGCCCCGGGGGCTAGGTAAACGTTTAAGGAGAGTGAGTTTCCCGCGCCTGCGACGACGTCGTAAAATGTTTGGCAAAGTACGTCGCGTATACTGCAGCGGGTCCGTACCGGTCGGGATCGCGGTAACCCCTCCCCCCCTCCCACCACCCGTACCCCATCACTCTTCAACTCGATAAGTCGTTGACATCGCCCAGGTGTGAAACGTTTCGCACGATATCATGTTAAATACGTATATATTATTAGGTGAACCGGCACGTAAAGTTTCGAAAGAAAAACAAAATTCCTACACGTGTTTGTCGTGTCGAGGGAAACCGCGGCGTATATACGTATACACCTATCCTTCCGGATTTGCTCCGTTCCATTATTTTCGCGTGTGCGGTTATCAAAAACGACGTTATAACGGTTCAGAAAATGTTTGCCGAATGCGAATTATACTAAAATATCGATAATAATCTTCGGCGGCGTTCTTTTTTTCTCTTTTGTAATCCGATTTTCCACGGTATACTGTATAAGATTATATTGTATACCAGCAGCCGCCGGATTAATGTTAATATTGTAGAAACGTCTGGCGTGCGTTACTATATTGTATGCGAGAAATAGGAATAAAATTCAATTTTTTATCATTCGCGGGTGTACTTCCACCGCCGAATAATATAGAGCACCTCCGACGTCGGTCGTAAAAAGCGCGCAAACCAAAAAAAAAAATTACATATTTATTAAGACATTATTTCGATTTGTGACTTTAATACGTATACAGGTGCACGTAAGCGAATATTCTATTCTATGAACGTTACACGGGTGTAAAAAGTCTGAAATAATATCATCATAAAGTTATTCGCTACTGCTGAGTTTATTTATAATAAATCATTACCTGTATTATTTTGTCTAGGGCTGTAAAATTAAATCACTAAAAAGCCTGGTACAAAATTCCATTGAAAACACTTCAAAAAAAAAACAGTTCATATTATTCACAAAGCGCTTAAAAAACACTGCCGAATTGCGATCGAATGCAATTCACTAATATTATGTTTTATTCATATTGAAATTTCAAGTCTCTCCAAACATTTCAAACTAAATAACAACAACAAAACAAAAGCATTATATTTGCGTTTTCCCGTTTTTTCTACGCTTTTCCGGGTTTTCCCAATTATTATGAAAACAGCATGGAAAATCTTGTACCAATTAAAAGAAAATTCTTTTCAGAAAAAGTGTTCCATTTGATAGATCGGAATAAGATTTCTGGATGAAATAATGTACACAGAATACAATAATAATAATAATAAACATCATTAAAATAATCATAAAACCAATACTAAAAAATATTACATTATCTACTTACTATCTAGATACTTACATTGACCACCGTATCGTATCGAATAGTACATACTTAGCTGCGTAATACACCGCAATTGTACACTCTTGACGAACAAATTCTAAAAAAAACGTTAAATTAAAAAAAATCTAAAAACACTCGAAAATATCAAAAAAATTAAAATATTCAACTATGAGAACTGTTTGTATATATTTTCATCGTGTTTTTATTGCTCTAAATACGATAAACAAAATTAAGTACCTACAGCGATCAATCATTAGCTAATAATAGCTATCATTATATTTAGTTGCTCAACAGATTTGTAGGTATTCTTGTTTTTCTTTTCTGGTACTCAGTATACTCTTTATAAAAGTTTGTTGATAATATAAAGCCCAGTAGTGGATGTATTCTAGTTCTAAGGGAGGAGACGATTTGAAAATTCACAGAGGCTATGGTGTTTATTCCCCCAAGTGATTATTTCAGACCTTCATCCCGTGGGGTACATATCGTAAATTTCCAAAATTTCCTCTATACCTATATAAATTCTTAAGTATTAAGTTTTAGATAATAATATATAGTGGTGACAATAATTCCAAGGGGGAAGAGTGATCCACCAATCCGCCCCTCCCCCCCCCAGATATCCGTCACTGATAAAGCCTATCTCAAGGTCCTTTTCCCATTGGTCTCAAATTCATGACCACTGTTCCGCATCATCGCGTGTCCCTTTGGATCATCTGTTCTCTCGTAATACTAATGTGCTTAATACCATTTCTTTCTCTTCCTGTAACTCTGTGTTGGATGTCCTCTTCCGCGTTTTTTTTCCGGTATGATAAATCGGTCCACATATCGTCTCCCGTATTTTGTTTTCAAACGCACTAAAAGTCTTCTCTCGTCGATCATCTGTGTATTGCTAGTCCATACTTCGTAGCCATACGTAAATTTGAGTTTTATTATCGTCATAATATATACGCACTCGCTTTGATTCTTTTTGAAAATAATTTCTGCTTTAAGAACTCGTTTAAAGGATATGCATTCGGAGAAAAACAAAACATAATATATGTGTGTGTGTGTGTGTGTGTGTAATCCGAGATGACTAGTTATAAATTGTACGAGGAAACTAAATAAATAGTTAATAATAAATCGCGTCGTCGTCGTTTTATAGGGGAAGTTGCAACGCGTTAAGCATTTCGCAAAGACAGTATTTATACGAGTACGTAGTGACGTCGAGTATATTATACATATACATGCAGTAGGTATTATTTTTCGGTAATCATCGCTTTAATCTTGAATTTTTTATATTTAATGCGGCGGCGGCGCAACGCTGCACGAGGGAAATTATTAATAAAGCGAACAAACGAACAAAAAACAGACGACTTTAAATATAAATTAGACTGAGTTGGAAATTATTTTTTAAATAATGAAAATCTTCTTTATGACGTTATATATTATCCTTGCGCTATATACGCTCTTTGCGCTTACGTGAAACGCGTATTTTATTTATTTATTTTTTTTTATTTTTTTGCCATTAAACGAAAAGTCGTAAACCGATAAATATTACAACTGCGTGCCTATAATATAATACAATTGAAATTACTAAAATAAATACTACAAGTACATGATTCGTCGCTGTATACTCGACGTACCATAATTGCACCGAATTAAGTGTTATAATTATGAGGCGTGGATGATTTAATGACTTAAAAACCTTGAAGTATAACAATACGCAGGTATACGCTAAAAATGTCCATCCCTTAAAATATTATGCTCTAAACAAAAAAAAAAAAAAAAATTATAGATTACGAGATAGCATGGTGTTAATAATTTGAAAAATCCGTAACAACCCCCGTTTAAATGAAACTAATTAATAAGTAATTTTATCTAAAACACGGGTACTTACTATAAATGTAATCAGCTCGCCTGATGCACATAATATTTATATTATTTCTGTTATTTATATTATAATAATTATATATTTATAAATCTTGAACAATCATTTTACGATACTTAGGATGAGCAGGTAGTAATTAAATAAGCTTAAAATGACTTGAAAATGTACGAAATCCTAGAATACGCTCTAAAAATCAAAAAACATCAATATATTTACAAAAAAAAAAAAAAAAAAACAAGTTATATTTATTTTTATCTTTATAGTTAATTTCAGTGAATGCGTTTAGATAGTAGATGACAAAATAGATTTTTTCATCATTCCTCAGAAAGTTTTTATTAATATTCTTATTTCAATTACATCGTAATTCCCATTAGGTTAGGCCGGTAATCATATAATATTATGTTTTGTAGTATACAAATTGATTTGTATGTATACGTAGTATGTCCAATAAATACGCGAACTTTTAAAACAAAAGTTTTATTTATCGTAATTTGCTATAAATCAATTTTAAATTGATTTATTAAAACAATCTTCGTCCGTAGAAATGATATTTATCATTTATCCCACCTTCGTTTCCATTGTTCAAAACATCTCTCAAAGTCCTCAGTTGTCACGTCGTTTCGCGCTTTATGGTTTCTACATCGTCCCAGTGCTGTCCCCTCATGACCATTTTACATTTTGGGAATAAAAAAAATCACAGGAGAATATGGGGGTCGGTCAAGAAAATTAGGAGCTTGTGTCCTAATTTTTTCCAGTCAATGCAGCATTTTTTTCGCCTCAACTTTTGGTCCGGTGTCAAAAGCTTTGGGACAATTTTCTTAGTGCTAAATTTTTCGTCAAAATTGTTTAACACAGACGATTTTTCAATACTTATCATATCAGCCAACATCCGAACAGTCAATATTCGATCGGAAAGCACAAGAGACTGCACACGTCCGATGTGTTGGTCGTCACAAGTGGTTGAAGGACGTCCTGGTCTCGTATCATCTTTGCAGTCTTCGCGGCACTCTCGGAAACGCTTAATCCACTTAAAAAGAGCTGTTTTCTTCAAAGCACTATCTCCATAAACAGTACTTAACATTTCATGCATTTTTAGCGAGGTTTTTCCGAGTTTCGCCAGAAATTTGATGATCACATTTTGCTCGGTTAATCCGTCAATCTCCATTTCGACAAAAGAAAAAAAATACTAAATACTAAACCTGCACGTGTTTAGATTTCTGAAATAGTCTCGACGATCGGCCGGTTACTGTCGCATTATCAGTAGTTGTAGCGCGTGCCCAGAATAGTACGACATCGTACTCTGACCCATAGACCGCTATAGATAACCAGTTCGCGTATTTATTGGACATACTGCGTTTATATATATATAAAAAAAAAAAAGTATTATGCAAACTTGCCCGTAACAATATTGTGAATACCTGTTCAAAAATACGTTTTGAACGTGAATTACCTATACCTTCTAAAAATATTATTTTTATGGATCATCTTTTTTATTTTTCGTCTTAATTTTAGATGAATATTTGATCTTTATCTTTATCGTACATCCGAATAAAAATATCGGTTATCTTCTACGACACTGGTATTAATGATCGAGAATATTTTTTTGTAAATAGATAATCTTAAAAAAATGTTTTTTACGATGAAATTCCTTTTTTATTCGATTAGTTCGCTTAAACCATTTAATATTTCAATCGGCTAAAAACATCGAACAAAATCGAAGTAGCATTTTTTTTTTTTTTTCCCCGGAAATCGTTGAATTTTAAAAGCGTTTAAATTACTCCCCAGAATTCGAATGATTTAATTTAGCCTACGTTGCAGTATAGATAGGTATAGTCGAATTGGATTAACACACGCACGCAGTGCACTTATGACACGATATTCAATATACGAGTATTTTGATTTGAAAAAATAATTTGTTTCCATAGGGACCTATATATATATATATATATATAGGCAGGAAACAATTTTTTTTCACAACTTTTGAAATTCATCCGACGCCAACTACAAAACGTGAGGGGCTTCGTATAAAATCAATACGATTACGTTTATTGAAATAGACGTGAGTTTCGTAAACTTAAATTTTATAGACGTTTTATGGTATACTTATATGTTATGATGTTGTATATAGACATCATAATAATCTGGAATATTGCATTATGATGTGAATGATATTATATAATACGTTTATCGAATGTAACATAATTCGTTCCGACCCGTAAGTCTACAGTCGATTTTAAACTACCTACTCGGACGTAAAATAAATTCGAATAAAACCTATATACCATACGCGCGTTCAGAAAATTGCATCAAATATTTACGGTACACGTGTACGAGTTATTTGTTTCTTCTTTTCCGTCGCTACCGAACAGTTCTCCAAAATCCCTTGGCCGTCGACGCGACTCCCTTCCGTCCGTTTCTGCTTAATATCTCTAATACGTAGGCTCCACACGCATTCTTCCCGATCCGCATAATAATTAATATTTCCCGTTTCTCTTGATATTTTTTTAGTCGGCCGACACTTTCTGGGTCCCCTCACCCTTTTGGCATTTTAACTGCTGAAAACGATTAATTATTATTATTATTTTTTTTTTTTTTTTTAATCGTTTGATTCGGTGTATTATCGTTTCGATTAAAATAGCATTATCAAAAATAACGGCTTAATAAGATTTAATAATAATCAAAATCGTATTTTTATTTCAATTCGCGATCTGTACATGGCCATATTTTCGAACGGGCTGTCTGTTCTCTGCATCTCTCTGTTCTCGTTTCTATATATGAAAAATATTAATGTAATTAGTGTACCTATACTACGTGTACGTACCATTATTATTCCGTTCGTGTAATATTTTACAGTTTATTACGCGTTTAATTGACGTGTATGTACTGTTTTTTTTTTTTTTTAGAAACACACACTACGTATAGTAATAATACATTCTAACAGTTGGATCATCGCCGCCGCCACTTTCAAGGCTCGAGATTAATTAATCAAAAGTCGTTGAGTTTTAAACAGTTCACATTTTTTTTTTTCTAGTCTGAAGATCTGTTTACTTTTCACTTTAGTATTCTGTCTAAAAATACACACATAAAAAAAACTACATTATAATATAAAGGCGAACCACGGACAATACCCTGTAAAGAATTTGCGGTTGAATAAAAAAAAAAAATGTAAACAAACAAAAAAAAACACAAAAACCATGATCATGGTATTAGTTATGTATGACCAGTTTCTTTATTAAAAACAATAAAATAAAAACATCTAATAGAACATCAAAGGGCAAAAGAACATTTTGTAATACGCGACCTGATATAAAATCAAAATAAAGAACACGTGGAAAACTTTTTTTGGTAGGGCTAACCAATATTCTATTGAAAAAAATCGAAAAGGTAGATGTTATTATTGATTCTGTGATATTAATTTTATTTTTATGACGCGCAAATTGTACGCACTAATTTCGTCATACGATCAGAATAAATAACGACTATAATATTGTTATGTTATGTTGTCAAAAAATTGTTTTTTCTTGATTTAAATCGATTATTTTCGCTTTTCCGGAAAATGTCGAAAATTATTTATCCCAGTCAAACGCTATGTTGGAAAATTCACTTCAAATCTCAAAAATTAATTTCGAATCGGCGTACATTTTTTTCCGAAACGCGCGGCAAAATAACACGGAGACTTTGCGCGCATCGCAACAGTGCAGTATAACTCCATAATAATAATAATAATAATAATAATAATAATAATGGCTCTCTCTCGATCTATAAAACCGTATCAATTATTAAGACGATATAAAGTGGCTGCGGCGACCGTTTGACACATCCGATCAATCGATGTTCATAGTGGATAGACTCGGTTATTCATTTTATCCGGTGACCGAGAAAATAATCGCGTTCCATTTTTCAAACGGTCCGGAAAAATCGATAATGTGCCGTCGATTAATACGTCGGTATTAAAACCGGGCGATTTCGCGAATGTTAATGTTTTATAGGTATAGATGTATTCGCGTTGCTTCAGAACGTACCCGAGTAAAGTGAGAAATCGGATCAGCCGTTGTAATAATACGGAATTATAATTATTATTAATCGCCCACGCTCGAATCGGGAGACTGTCACTGATAAGAATTAACACGGACAGCATAAGCCGGACGAAAATCCCGACTCATTATCGTTAAACTTATTGTTTTCAATTAATACACAATATTTCGTCTAGACGTTTTGTTACTATTAATTGTATTATTACATTTTTACTAAATCTTCCGATGACAACTAAGTATTAAGTACATACCGGATTGGGTCTTTTGGAAAGGAGACGTGACTGATAAACCGTCTTTTCTTTTTTTTTTCTTTTTTGTAATTCTATTACCTCAAGTGGACACCACACATTTAACACTGCTTTTGTATTGATTCATTTTAATAGATGTAACAGTTTACATGTAATATGCATGCCAAAACGTATAATAAAATATCCAAAAAACACGCATGAGTATCACAGAATAGGTAGACTGAAACGTCTGGAAGTAGGAATAATTCTTATCAAATAAATAATGATTAAAAAGGTGTATTGGGAAAACGGCGTCGCGATTTTGTTTATATTCGAAGTGACCTTTCTGGTTCTATCTATTCAATGGTTGGATATCGAAAACTATGTTATTTATTTTCGCCCGCCGCTGGAAAGTTTGTTTTAACTTTGTTCGTGATAATAAACATAAGTGTAGCTACACGCGTGTACGTGTATCATACAAAAGCGTTTAGTAAAGAGTCGAATAATAAAAAAAAAAAAAATGTAAACTAAAACAAAATATATTAATATTATATTATATATATATATAATTTTATAAAACAAAATGTATATTATACATTTTGTTTTAATACGCATTCTACGTAATATGATAACATAGCGGAAAGGACAGAAAAAAAAAATAAATAACACGGTGTGTTGATAACGGGCACGGCGGAGTGCAGTTGATGACGATGTCATCCGAGAGTTCAAAGCGGGGGAAAAAAATACGGTTTCATTAAGTATATAAATTACAACTGCAATCGCGGAGGGGTTTATATCGTTAGCCACACGTACGAAAAGCTAATTTCCGACTCGCGGACGGACTTAACGATTTCCGATTCGCGATGACTAAAACCCATCTGCCGCCCGTTAATGGCACAAATATTGTCGTCCGGGCGGTAGCGCGTGTACACAAGGTAGGGCGGAACTCGAGTGCCAGATACCGCGTACGGAGACCCTCCCTTCCCCACCTCCTCGCTCCACAATGGCCAGTGATTTGTTTATACTAGTTGGAAGTCCATAGAGAAGCGGATCGAAAATAAATTTCAAAATATCTCTGTCCCCCGTCGATTGAAAAAAAAAAAAAAAAACATAATAATAACGTAACGTTTATTTGTGTTTAGTTTTTACTAGGTTTGATATATTTTTTTTTTTAAATCATCATAATCATAATAACAATAATCCGTCGCGGTAATAACATTCCGACTTGTGCAGTGTTGCGACGGCGTTTGATTTTTTTTCTCTCCCTTATACAGGTCAGTTCGGACCGGCGATAGCGCTGATCGCGGCGTCTTACACCGGCTGCGACCCGTACCTGACGGTGGCCATACTCACGGTGGGCGTCGGCCTCAACGGCGCCATTTACTCGGGATTCAAAGTCAACCACCTGGACATATCGCCGCGGTTCGCCGGCATACTGATGAGCCTGACAAACTGTCTGGCCAACCTGGCCGGTCTACTGGCCCCGATCGTCGCCGGCTACGTCATCGACAAACGGGTAAGAGACAAACGGACGCGAGTTCGCGCCATTTTATCACGTTTTCACGTTATGCGCATAACATAATATTATATTCTAACGATGTCGTATCAATATTATCGCGACTCGTGTACGACCGGGTCGGGTGCAGTTTTTCGGAAACCCGATACGATGATATCGGAATTAACATCGAAACGCTGCTTGATCACAGCACGCTCGCCTAAAATTGTCAATTGTTTTTGACCGAAAACTTGAAAGACCAAAAACCGCGAAAATACCACGAGAGTTCAAGTTTGCCTTAGGAATTTGTATATCACACAATTGCCAACACTGTTTCATGTCTTGGAATCCAGACGGCATTTTCTGGTTCCTCCCCTCGTCGGTCCCCATCAGGTGTATTCGTGGTCATCCTGGTCTTTGGAATCCGGCCAGAAAAGGTTTTGTTATACTATTGTGTACCTATACAGAGTGATATTCGTTTAATAAGATCACTCGTTTCCATCACCGTACATTTTAGAAAATTAACTTTCTTTCAATATATACGATATATATATATAATTATAGGTATTTTGAAAACTTTTAAAAATATAGTGTTTTTCATTAAAAAGTTCCGTATTATACTGTATTTTTTTTTTCTACCTTAACGATATTTTTTTCGGAGAAGGGGTGTCTTGTTATACTTTCATTAAACGATGGCAACTTTTACGTATTTATTTCACTTGTTCAAAAACAAAATATTTTCGAGCAATTTTCGTTTTATATTTATTGAATATCGATACCTATACAAAAGACGTGACGTATTAAACGAAGTGCTTCGTTTCTTAAATTTAAATCGTACGGTAAAATATTACGACGGGGTATAGAATTATTATTTAATTAAACCACCGTCATTGTTATTATTTTACACCTTCTGTGTCCGAATTTCGGTTCAAAATGTACATTTAATTAAATTAAAAACAGCGTGTAATCACACGGACGAAAAAAGTAGTTAAAACGTAATTGCAATGTTAAATACAAATATAATCCAAACGGGAAAACGAGCGTTACAGTAGTAATAGTGCGACGTTAAAACAAACACCTATTGTACAGTTTTATAGTTCCGGATGAGATGTAATCGGTGAGAAGGGGAGGGGGGGGGCAAACGGACATAATAATATGTCGCATTCTTCTAAAATAATACTCTGTATACTAGTAGTACGTTCGTCGGTTTGGCTAAGATTTAATATAATGCCAGTGTCTCCCCAGTGTACACGCTCGTATATTACGAGACATTTAAATTCGTATTTTATAGTTATAATTTTATTGTAAATCTGACGCGATAAAGTGTGTAAGGTGTACAATTATCTACACGTAAAAATCGTTGAAATTTTTAATACAATTATATTTTTTCGCCAGCTTGATAATTTTTAAATTGCCGTTTTTTGACAAAAAGTTAATCGAAAATCTTTAGTAAAATATACTATTCGGTGTTGCCTTCCACATTATGTTAAACAACACCTTGGTTGTCCATTAGGATTTAGTGTACCAGTAAGATTTCCACACGGTTTACGGCTAACCAATCGATTGAACACTAGTAAAGGCATTGTGTTTGGTGAACATATTTTTCTCATTGTACAACTATCCGAGCATAATAAAATGGTGGCCAAAACATAATTTTGTACCGGGTCAACGGGTTAATTCGCGGAACCAGGAAACTTTAAGTATGTCTTTTACGAAAAAGTCCTTGTTTTTTTCCTTGCAGTGAATTCGGTTTAGATTTATGCGCTACCATCAAAAGTGTCCCATTACTAATCGTTCCAATTCACCTTGACCATTTACAAAAGGCACCAGTGCAAGCACAAGTGCACATAATTCTTTGTGCTTGACTTTTTCAGAATGTAGTAATATACGGATGAAAGGCAACCCGATGACGAATATCCGCACGGAAACTTGACTGTCAAAGCTTTTATTTCCACCTTCGTATATATAATACCGTGATCTGAAAATGAAACGATTTTAAAAATTAAAATGTACGAAACGCACATCGTAATAAAACAATAATGCATCCCTCACTTCTCTCAGAAACAATAATAACGAATAATATTGACTGGGCAGCTTTTATACCATAATATCAAAATGTTAATCAATTTGTAATGATTTTTTTTTTTTTTTTTTTTTGTTCATTTTTTACTTTTACCCTCATATTACAAAACAACCTTAACTCAAGCAGATACAATTTTTCGGCAAATTACATTACTTATATGTTATTATGCTATTGCAATTTATTATTATACTCGTGGTATATATAGTTTAACGAGAAAAACAACGTGATTTTAATTTAGAAAACAATTATTTAACGAAATTAAAGTGCATGAAATAAACATTCATGGTTCTTTTTATATACTGTACTATAAGTAGGTAACTTCAGTGCCAGTTACACTCTTTGAAGCCAATTATTTTTGATGTTATAATGTTTTTAAATTTAAAAAGCATTTGTGTGTATATTTATTTCATATTATAATAAATTTGTTAGACTTCATTAGAAGAAAAATAAATAGACGATAAAAATATTTTGAACGATACTGGACGTTATAGTTAGGTAAATAATAATACAATAATTATTTTCCTATACTTTCGTATAGTAATTAGCCGAAAAAAAATATTTAAATTCAAACGCCCTTGTATAGATTGTATTTTTGTTTAAAGTTTATTTAAAAATAATCTATTTTAAAAAGAATTGGTGACGGGTATTTATTATTTTAATCATAACATTATTATACATTAAATTTTTACACAACTACTTTAAATTAAAAATATTCCACATTACAATAAATGTGAATATTTTTACATACAATTTACGGTGATTAACTTAAATTTTCTAGGTACATATACCTCATTAAAACTAAGTTTTGTTGTATACAACTTTTCGTGTATAAAACCTTCCTCGCGTGTTAAACAATACTTTGTGAATTTTGAACGTTACCGCCCTTTTTTAGGATTACCACCTATTTATTTATTTTTTTCTAATATTATTCAGAGGAAAAAAAAGTGGATCATAAATTTGAATTTTTTACCGCGGTATATTAATGCGAAAAATAATATTTGATGCATCGTAATATTATGTTAACTTTTAATTTAATATTATTATTACCTATATTACTCTTTCTGAGTAATTTCGTTTTATAAGTTATATTTTTTCACGTTGGGATTTTTACGAAACTTATAAAAATTACCTAAATGGTACATACATACTTTTTTTTTTTTACCTCGTATAACCATCTTAACAATTTCAGACTCGTATGTTCATAAAAGAAAGTCCAGAGTTTTTAAATAAGTATATTAATTTCGTAATGAAAAAACTAAAAAAAAAACGTCATAATCAATTTGTTTTTTGGTGTTTGGAAGTTTTTGTAATTGTGGAAATTCGCATACAGTTTCTAAGCACATCCAGATAACTAACCTTAGATATGTGTTCGATGGTTACTGAGAAAGAAATTGGGCCAAAAACTTTTTTGTTCGAAACGACACGAAAAAAAAAATTTTCACCCACGAACACTTGTGAATTTTCTAAGGGTACTAAAAAAAATTTGAAAACTCCCATGTCATTTTGGTCACTGGTGGATTTTTATATTTTCCATTTTGAAATAAATAGCTCTTCAAAACGCGGACATTATTCTGCGGATATTAATTACTATTATCAGTGTTTTTATAAACACACTTTTTTATTTCTTTATAAATTCCAATTGTCAGTATAATAAAATTCGATATTGTTATCTCGGTAAGATACGACACTATTATTATTTTTATAAATATTATACTTTTACAATAATTAATAATATTTTCTTTATTCTAAAGGATAATAATAATGGTTTATCACAATAAAGTTATCTTAACAATGGACCTGATGGGCTAATAGAAATACGAAAGCTGTATACATAATAATATATATTATTATATTTACTATTGTGTTGTATATTTCACAAACACTTTACTTAGAATTTAGCGTATACAAACACGCGCAAGACACACAGTTAGTGTGATATTAATTTATCATTTTTTTTTTTACATTATCAAAAATACTTTATTGTACTTATATACTTATACAACAGCAGCTTTACATTTTACAAAACATGATTTTTTTTTTTATTTTCATTTGTATGTTTAGAAAAAACACCGTTTTTCCTTAATGATCAATTGAATACGCACTGAAGTATTATATGTTTGAATTCAGTCATAAATATCACGCGAGCGTGTATTTTTTTTCGTATTATTTTCTTTGAGACTCTTGAATGCGAAAACGGTACCCTGCAAACAACTTACATGGAGGTCGTGTTTCGATGGAAAAACATGCATAGTCGTCGGAACACACGTTCCAAACGCAATCGAATTATCCGAGAATATTATTAAGTTATAATTATAGTGATGGATAGTATATGCAGAGTATAATAATGTGTTTAGGTAAACGAAAATGCGGCGTTTAAAATATTTATGAATATTTACATTTCGAGTTATATAATTCTATAACCCGAAAGTCAAAACACACAAAACAAAAATAACGTTTTACGAAGTACTAATTAGTTAGAAAAAACTTTATACGCACGCGAAGCACGGTGGTCTATGACAAAGTCGGATGGACAGAGAGAGTAGGAGTTTTTGAAATGAAAAATATTAAGACGGATTCTCGGTCTAATGAAAAATGACAACGGCGATCGAGAGGCGAGGAGGCGGAAGAACAATATGGAAAAGCGAGAATATTATTGGATTTCTATAAAAACCACTAGGTCTAGGTGGACCGGACGTATCGGGTGGGGTGTTTTGTGCGGAATTGGTTATTCGGACGAATGACGAGATGGAGATCAAATACCAAACGGCCAATGACGAAGATAAAGGATGTTATCAAATAGAGTAAGGGAAGAATTAGAATTATTTGCGTAGTGGACAACGGAATAACAGACGAGGACAACTGTAGGAAGAGCGTGTTGCCGCGGCAACGGACCTAAATAATTGTCTCCGAATCTCGTTACACACAAATAAATGATATGGGTAGCTCGAGACGGACGGTATTATTATTATTGAAATTTGTATTCTCGTAATGGAAATCTATTATGAATGTACGTTTTTTTTTTTTTTTTATCTCCCCCGTTGGAACCGACATCAGTGGACGACGTGTGTAAACGTTACTACGTTACTATCCTCGCGCGTTATGTACCTAGATGTATTTATTGAAATAATGAACATAACAACCGTAAATGTGTTCGTTTACGTATACTAAATATCAGCCTGAAATAATATTGTTGGAATTTATGTATTCCGAACAAACAACTAAAATAAAAAGATGTTGGTTTAATTAATAATCAAACGTACCGGGCCAGACATTATCTAAACAACATATTTTTTTTCTTCAAAATAATGATTTTCAAATATTTAATTTTATATTTTTGATTAATAATGATTTAATTTATCTGTATACATATTTTTTATACAATATCTGTTCCGTGCCATAGGTACTTTATTTCAGTTTCTTGTTTATACTGTACGTTTGATGCAAATGATAATTTTGATTAAACATGTATTTTATTTATTTTTTTCACGAATAACAGTGGATAAATTTTGTATGGAAATGCTTTACTGCGTGCGTCCATTTAAGTTATTCTGCGCACGAAAACGTTCAAACTTTTTTTTTTTTTTTTAATAATACTTTACATTGTGACTAAAAGCCAATTTTATTTTATTTTTTATGTTTTATTATTTTTTCTAAACACACATCTATTGCAATATAAAAAGTTTAAATTCAATATTCATCGCTGGATATTAAATTATTTGACGTTTTGTTTGATTTCTCAGAAGACTGTATGGCAGTAACGGTTGAAGTGAAGTTATGTTTTCAATATTGATTTATTATAAAAAAATCTATCCGATTTTATTATTCTCAATTCGAGGCAAACATTTTAAATACATATGTGTGTGTTTATTTGGAACTATTTTGAAGCAGAAAATTCTCTGTATTATTATAGAATAATTATTTTTTAATTTTTTCTAATATTTTCATAGCTTACGCAAACATTTTTTTCTTTTTCGAACTGTACGTTTGTTTAATAGGAGAAAATCACGTCGTAATGCTATATATTTTACACACGCCAACCCAAGCGATTTTGTGGGCCACTTTGAAAATGCTTGATAATCCCACGAGTTAGATAAAAAATTATATATCTCTTTATTAGATTTGTACCCGAAACGAAACGATTTTAAAGCAAAATATAATCCAGATGTGGACATACTATCTCTTATCTTCTTAATAATGTTTGTTAAATACGTAGATAACAGATACTATAAGCATAACGAGGTATATTAAAATGATATTATAACCGTCGTGATTTCTTAAATCTCAAAAGTTTCTTATTTTTATTTATTTTTTTTTTTTTTTATCGCACTGTAATCTTGGTAATTAACAAATGATGCCATAACATCATTATGTGTTGTATGATTTTTCAAATATACTATATTGGATACTTAATACGTTTCGAGTCTGAATTGCCCGTCTAATCGAATAATGTATGTATATGTTAATAATATACGTTTTTTTTTTTTTTTTACGAATTATCCGTATTGTCTATAATAATAGACAGCTGAAAATCGTTGTCTTTTCTTCTCACGATCTCAAACAAATCTCAAGTCAATGTCTGGGCAAATCTCGATGGTGAAATTGTCGATTGCCTTTGCCCGATACTGGCCGTGAGCGCCGCGGCATATATTTCCGAGCATATATAGCCGGTTTAACGGCCGAAACACGCGAGAGATAAAAAAAAACCGAATAAATAAAAGCCGAACGACGACGACGACGACGTTATAACGACGATTCGACGGTCGTGCACAGAGGACTTTACGCATCACTTTTATTGTTATTTTTATTATTATTATTATTATTATTATTATTATTATACGCATCGCACGCTCGTTCATCGATCGAAAATGTGTTTTTTGGCGTTTTCCAGCGCACGCTATACCTATACAGTAACAATAATAATAATCGTAATCACAATCGTAACCGTAATCGCAATAATAATACACTCCTATACGCGATACCCGAGTACCTCGCGACCGACGGGGGGGGGGGGGGCCCGGCACAGACGGGGCGGCGGTTTCGGTATGCCGGCCGGGGTAACCTCGCGGCTCCGACGGGACGAGGTCTGGGATGCCGTCGACGCGTTATAACGCGCGGCGCGTATGATAAACAGGCAATGTACCGTACACTGTCGTCGGACTCCGGCGGCGATCGCCGTGACGTTTTATAACGTCATCGTTGCGCAATATTCCAATCGGGACGCGGGCCGCCGTCGGTTTGTCAATCCGATCGCCCGAATTACCATTACGAGCCGCACACGCGCGTACGGCAAACGCATAAAACCTACACGCGCGTATGGGAAACGCGACGCGCGAGAAAACCGAATCCCGGTCGACCTGCGACCCGTTAAATCGGGATTTAAAACGTCGTCGTCGTCGTCGTCGTCGCTCGCGACAATAATTCGTCACGCCCCGACATGCCCACGACACAAGTGCGTAATCTCTGGTCGCTCGCTCCGCGCGAAAACCTAACCTAACCTATCGAAAACGCAGGGGGGGGGAGAAACCGGAAAAATCACGTCGGGCGGTTCACGGGTGGCGGGGCAGGGGTAGGGGGGCAAAAGCGATTCAATATCGAAACGGACGTTGTGCTGCGATCGACACCCTAATTCGTTGGTTAAACAGACGCCACCCCCCAGTATTAATCCGCTGACACATCACGAAGGCTTACGGTGATTGTATCGGTGAGATTACCTATTTAACAACACACTTGTAGGTATATACCGGGCGGTGAAACATGACAAGTGGCCGGTTTTTATATTTATTTCCCGTGCGAAATGGTTGTGAGCGGTCGGGAACGTAATGTTATTGGAACTATCGAGCAGTACAGAAATTCCGGTTCCTCTGTCTTTTCGCGGAGACTCTCCCGGAAACTTTGTTGTTTTTGTTTTTGTTTTTTTTTTTTTTTTTACGCAAATGTGTATTTGGTCTTCCTGTGAAATGGACGGCTGTCGACGCCTCCGAAAAGTCACTACACCGGTCGTACAGGATTATCGATTACAGATGTACGATATATTATGCGGACTTCGCGGGTCGTAAACGATTAATCGAATTGGTTGAACGTAATTTTCCCCGGCGACCGGTCTATTGTACTGCATTTTCCGATGGAAAATTCACGGTCTTATTTGTTAGTCAAACTGTAACGAAACAATTATGTTCCGGTTATTTTGCAATAATATGTTCGTGACGTAATTGTGATCGTACAGAAAATACACGCGTTCGGGCTCGTTGTGATGTCCTCTGGATAATTCTAAATATCATGTTGTAAAATCAATACAATTAACTTTGGCGAAGTTCACATACTAACAGTTATCTTAATTGTTTACCGCCGGCGGATTCAACACACTAACTTTTTCCCTATTTGTTTGTGATCAATGAAGTCCAGTCACTTACATTAACTGCAATCTGTAGAGTTTTCGCGTGCCCTTATGAAATTCAATTGAGTCTCGTTTTGAACAAATCGTTATCTTTTCGTAAATAATATGCTCTCGGGAGAGGGGAAGGGTTCCTTGTGAAACTGTTGAGAACACGACAAATTTGTTGAAACCGCACTAATTTATTCATAACTTATGTATTGGTTTTTTCTGTTTACATAAAATATTTTACTAACACAGTGTGCAAATACGGTCTTCCTATTTATATTATTATTTTTTTTTCAAACGTTTCAGCCCACTCAAGCTGCCTGGAGAGTGGTGTTCATCACATCGGCGTGCGTATACATGATTTGCTGTACGATTTACCTGGTGTTTGGAAACGGTACCCGTCAGCCGTGGGACAATCCGTCCAACGACCAGATGAACTTGGAGCACAAGAAGAACAAAAAGCAGAAGAAAAACAACAAAAAAGCCAAGGACATCGAGGACACCGTTCAGTGAACGCGTTTACCGGCGTTCGCTCCTCCCACTTCGTCCCCTATCCATATCCCAAACACCATCTTCCCCCCTACCCCGTGATAATATTATTATATATATATATATATGTTATATTATAAGTATAAAGAAATAAACCGTATACGATGGATACAAATATTATAATGTGGGTACTATGCGTATTATAATATTATTGCATTATTTATGTATGGGTAGATGTAGATACCACATAATATTATTATATGTTGCGTGAGTAAAACAAAAAAAAAAACAAAACAAAAAAGAGAAAAAAACAAAGCGCGTCTGTGAAAAGGTTTGGTTTGAAAATTTAAAAAAAAAAAAAAGTGAAGAAAAAAAAAGATAGAAATATTATATTCTTCGTAACGGTATAAATTATAAAAAAAAAAAAATATATATATATATTATAATATTGTTGATATAAAAATGTATACATATACACTTTATTTGTTATTTTATTTAAAAATAAAAAAACCTAATTTTTTTTTAGATTTACATATTACTAAACTCGTACTCGGTTGTCAAATATTATCTTGACACCCTATAGAAAGCACATTCTATTAATTATATTTATAATTATATTTTTTTATAATAATTATTAAATGAATAATAATATTAATTAATAAAAAAAAAAGTCGCTGTTAGAACATTATTGTCTATTTTTAAAAAAAAAAAAAACTTATTTAATTGATAAAAAATATTATTATTACATAATGATAATAATAAGAAGCTAATTTTTTCGTTCTCTATAATATAATACGACTATTTAGCTTCAATAAGAAAAACAGAAAAATTGTGATATTGTTAGTGGTATATTTATATTGTTGCTCCGGAAAAGTTCATTGCCTGATGTGTTCTTGATTTTCTCAAAATTTATGTCTTCCCCGTTAAAAAAATTTAAAAACAAAAATTATACCCTTTACTTTTTTTTCCTCCCGATTATAGTATTACATAAACTTGGATAGATTTTAAGTAAAAAAAAAAACAAGTGAACGCAATAAGAAATAATAATACAATGGCAAATAAATTAAGTATATATTATATTAAAAAAAAAAAAACCAAGCACAAAATTCTAATTTTTAAAAAAATACATTATACGATCTCGTGTTCTTTCGACTAGCTCAATAATTATTTATTCGTTGTATTAGAGACATGCATATTTTTTGCAAAAAAAATATATGTTACGTTAACCGGAAAAAATAACTAAATAATAATCTTAAGCAATAAATAAAATAGTTCGTAATATTATTATTTGTGTCTATCCGTAGGTGACATTTTTTTTGAGAGCGCGTGCGACGACGACGGTGTGAACCGGACATTTTTTCACAAACTGTGAGGGGGCGGGAGGGAGGGAGAAAATTGTGCAAACGTTTCTTATTAATTTCTTATTATTATTACACGTCATTTTCTCAGTATTTTTTGTTTCACGTTATTATTATCATATTATAAAAAAAAAATATATACATATATACATATATATATATATATATATATATATATATATGTATGTGTATATATATATATATATTTGATTATTATTATCACGCATACATTTTTTTCCAATGTGATAGTGTTATTATTATATATTATATTATATTATATTATATTATATTTATTAAAAATTATTCGTTAAATGATTTATTATTATAGTTATAAAGTTAAATTTTATGTTGTAAGTATATTATATTATCTGTTTCTGGAATAAAAAATTGTTGTCTTAAAAATTAGCAGATTCGTTATTCATAATATAGTGAGAATGATAGTATTATTGTTACGAATAATAATAACAAAACACAGTTTTTAAATAAATATATATGTATGTACATATATATATATATATATATATATATATACATATATATATGTACAATATAATAATAGTTATTTTATTTGTAAAACTATATATGTACTTTATGTATTGTAAATGTTAAATTATATATTATATATTTATTTATATATAATATACAACCATATTATATATTCTATTGTACGGATATATCCATATTATATATTTATATTTAGATAAATTTGATCACTTTTTTTTTTCAAAATTGTAGTTGAGCCAATTAATTCCAGTAAAAAAAAAAAAAAAAAAAAAAAAAAAAGAAAAAAAAAACGGACCCGTCAAACAGAATCCATGTATGTTCCTAAATTGTTTATCATAGCACAGTAACCATAAAAATATTAACGGGACGTGATTTTCAATGGTTGCACTGCCACTTGATGTCAACATATAAAATAATATTATTAATGTTATCAGCATTCACAATAAAGATATGGTTAGACCGTTAGTTATTATCGGCATTCTCGGACAATAAGGATTTGAGGCTGCATATTTTTTTCTTTCGTGACATTAGTAATGTTAATGTAAAAAAAAAAAAAAAAAACATATCACGTTTTTTTCTCATATTGATTTTAATTCCTACCCCATTACACCCCGCTGCATTCATAAATTCCGTTATTATTTACGATTCAATTTCAGGTACTTATTTTTGATATTCTATTATTTTGTATCATATAAATTGGCAAAAATGTAATGAAGCCTCAATTAACTACCCTTAACCGCTCCATTTTAGAAAGCAGCCTCAAATGTAAAAATCTCGGAGTGATCTGTCCATATCTTTAACATCTATGGGCTTAAGGCGTACAAAAAAAAAATGATAACGAATTAATTACACCGGCTCGACCGTCAATAGTTACATGGACATCGGAGATTTTCGATTTAGAAATACTAACATCATCCAGTGTAATAAGTTTGAGGATAAATTTAAGAACATATATGGGTAATAGGTACCTGCTCGTGTATTGTTAACACCATAATATTATAATAAGGGATATAATAATGTTGTTAGGCGTCTTCAAAATCTAATTTTTCGAAAAGAAAGTAATATCTTAATGTTTATGTTCAAATACGGCTCATTATTTAGGTGATAGTTATATTATTATTATTATTATTATTATCTTAATGTCGTGTTATTTGATTTACCTTATCCTTATATTTAACAGGGTAATAGTATTATTTAAATCTAGGCCTAATAATATTACTTACTTATATAGTACCTAACTTAAGTTCGTTTGACCATTTGTCTCATGATTATAATATTGTAATTATTATTATTATGTAGTATATTTATTTATTTATTATTATCATTTGTATTTATTTAATTTTTAACTTTTTTTTTTTTTTTCTACCTTTACTTTTATCTTTTTTTCGCACGTTACTTATGCACAGTTAATTTCTCTCACTGTCTTTGAAAATTGAACCTAAATAATATTACTATAGTGATTTCGTGATTGTTTTTTTAACCCTTGTATTGCCTACGTGTACGTGTACGACAAGGACGACGACCGAAAATATTATGTTTGTCATTCTAGCCGATTTTAAATCGATGTACACATACATTTTAATATTATCGTCCTTATGATATTATAGTATTGTATTAAGGCACATGTACCCAGAGTATACACAACTTCAAAATAATATAATCGTCGAACTCGATTCGGGCGGAGTCCACAATATTAAAAATCATCATAATAATATTGCATTGTCGAATGAAAACCTCAATAATTTTTAATTGCACTTAAACTAAAAACAATAATACAAATTAAAAGAAATAAGTATTAATGAAATACAAGGGTTAAAGGAGTACACATACCTTATTTATTATTCGATTAATGTATTTTGAGGTAACGCGGTGACCTAATTTCAAAAATTAAATAATATTATTAATCGGAGACCACGTGGTGCTACCACGTGTCTCGTACTTAAATTTTACTGTATTATCGATTATTATTATTAAAATATATTATAAAGAAAACAAAAATTGAATGACTGTTCATTAGTTTAAATAATGTGTTTATTATTGTTTAGGTTGTCAATTATTATTCTAGAAATAAATACATGAGTTGTCAATAATTGTGTTTTTTTTTTTTTTTTTTTTTACGTTTATTATTCCCGAATAAATCTCCTATTTGAAAGATGAGTTTTCTCAAAAATTTAATTTTTGCTATTTTTAGATAGGTAATACTATAACACGTGGTCCGGTATTTTTCTGAGCGCTGCACAGAATCCAATACCCGCAATTCATAAACTATAATGTAAGGGTACCTATTGATATGATAATAACGTGTTTATATAGATAGATTTCACTGTGAAGATACGTGCGAGGGATTTGAATAAACGACAACAATATTGTTATGAAATAAAATATACGTATTACTTATGTACCTTCGTTTTTTAATACCTGTTATATTATCCAGTTTCCGACTCTACTCTCGAACGAAAACTAATCCAAAAAAAAAAACCATGGACCGTTCACACCAAACGCGATGATTTTTAGAAGAATGCATTAATATTATATTGGGTTTTCACAAATGCCATCCAAAACGGATGATCGTTTTAAATATACTTATAACCGACGTAAACTAGAAACGTATTTGCATTCTTAAAACTATAAGGTAGAAAACACAATAAACGGAGTTCCGGACAAATTATGATATTGTCTATCAGCCTTCTTCCCTACATAAATACATACATACATATATACATAACAATAGTAATCTATAAAAAAAATTAACAACCGCATTTTTTACACTGCCTCAAATCAGAATATCAGAGCGACGAAAAATTATGAAAGCAATACACGTATTCAGAACCTCACGGCCCGGGTACGCGTTTGTAATAAAATATAAAAGAACCAATAATATTCAAGTATATAAAAATTTAAAAAAATCTATACTTGCACTTGCACTCGCATTAAAATGTACATGTATATATATATATGTGTGTTCATAACCCATTTAGCACGCAACATGAATTTAGTCTGTGTAAAATCAATATGAATAATAGTATTTTTAAATTAAGTACTTGTATTATGATTACTTTTTCTACTGTACAGTGGCGCCAAACTACCCTCAAAAAGGTGTAACATGACGTTCTATGACTACATATCAACAATTTAAGAGGTACTGAAGGTCAATGGTTGACTTGTATTAACTTGAATTAACCTTAAATTTCACCTGTGTCAGGTAAATGCGTATATTTTTTGGGTACTTTAAAAACTCGCAAATAAGTGTATATTTCTAAATTAATATTCTCACATTCAGGTATAGGTTATATAGGATTATATACAACCTAAGGACTGTATTTTGTAATGTAGGTGCTAAATATGTGTTATTTTTAAGTCAAAACAATATGAAATCCTAAATTTCAGATAAATACTTATTTTACAAAGCGGTGGCGTACTTACGAGGAGGGAGGAGGATTGAAGACAACCCATCCCCCTTAGAGTCAAAAAAAAAAAAAAAAACAACACAATTATGTGAACAACTATTATATAATAGGTATTTAATGTTTAATTATTACAATTTAACTCTCTGAAATCACTCGAAACCAGGGCCTTATTTAATAAAGAAATAGAGGCCTTTTTTTTTTTTGCTTATCTGCCTGTCTCAGAGTGTTGCCGATAATTCGGTTATAGTAATAAAAACTAACTGCTATGAACTTTGTGAAGACTTGTATTTGTTTTATTAATAATTAGTGAACCTATGTTTTTGGTTATTAGGAAAATAATTTCCTAATTTCTTTACCCCTCCCCCCACAACATCCTCGCAATCATATCTAAATTATATTCATGGCTGTATTGATTCATTCATAAGTTTATCAATATCTTTCAGTAATAATTGTTTACACCTTTAAAAAGGTGAGAAGAAAAAAAATTACTAAGTGTGAGTCAAATGACCTCGGGGACCTGAAGTGTAATGAGAAGTCCTGAGCCGGGGTACGCAAAAAATCTATATTGAGTCACATAATGATGGAATATGAAATCTCCTGCAGGAGGCTGTACAATTTAGTAAACAACTAATTTCTATGCATAGGCGCATCTAGTTAAGAATTACCGGTCACCGATTAGTTCTGTGCGAAAAATGGACCTATAACTTTCTCTTTCGAAATCACCACCGAAAACATTTACGCGTGAACGCGTGTGAATTTTCTAAGAAAACCGAAAATCAGTGATTAATGTACAGGCCATTTTAGACCAGTGAATTTCTGTGTCTATTTTCTTTTTGAACATTTAATTCTTTATTTAAATACATATTAATTTTTTTTTTTTTAATAATATTTAACATAATATTTATTATGCGTTGTGTTAATACATGGTCGATATAGGGTATCCTTCCGAGTGTTTTTGTTTGGCCGTTTTCACTGTGGTGGCCAGTGGTGGCGTTCGTATAAACATAGGATTAGCCCTTACGAATTCGTTTTTGCGGGTAAATATAACTTACTTGTATAAATATACTCGCATTTCACAATTTATTACAAAACGACGCGCCGTATTCCGAATCGATCCCGTCGCAATTTATAACGCAGATAACAATATTTGTTTAAAACTGTGTTACACTTATTCCGTACATTATGATAATTACCAGGATTGCTTACGACGGCGGCACAGCAGGCCCTTTTATAATAATTGATTTTCAGACAAACTATTTAATTACACTGACTCGAGTCACTAATAATAATAGTCTCACGATGTTATTTTTCTAGTACCTATAAATTTAACCGAACCGAAAACGCACTTCGTAAGGACTTTTACGATTACGTCATAAGGTCAACACTCTTTTGCTAAATATTTATTGCTTTTTGTTCAGTTTTCCATTTATTATTACTACTAAACTATATTTTAAACACGAGAACAAATCGACGGCCTTAAAAACCTCCATTTTGAAATTTTTGCGATTTTAAAAACTCAGCGCGACAACCGTGACGCCAGCAATACTTTATAGGTATTGTTATTATTTTATTGGGCAATTCCATATACAATTTTATTTCCTCGTAATAGATTTACCGACCTCAAAATTCGTATTTTTATATGATATAGGAATTTTTCATTTGCAACAATTACAGAAATAAATTGTTTTATTAAAGACGCCGAAAAATCGTGATTCAAGAATATCTGCAAAAATTAGAATAAGTATTCGATTACACCTTAAACGGTATAATAGGTCATCATTATAGTAGTTTTGCAACTTTGCTAGTCTGTGAAATAAAATATACATAATGTTATTAAACTTTAGAATCCTTATAAAACGTATCGGTTTGTTAATTGGAAACGGGTTTTTTTCATTTGTCTCGTTTAGCTCGGTTCGATTGGTTCGATTGATTAATTGTAAAAGACGAGGATTCGCCTGAAAACCTGTTTTTATTTCTA
The DNA here is from genome assembly GCA_902439185.1 of Cinara cedri. Classification (NCBI taxonomy): domain Eukaryota; kingdom Metazoa; phylum Arthropoda; class Insecta; order Hemiptera; family Aphididae; genus Cinara; species Cinara cedri. Next base: position 1,867,177 of record CABPRJ010002367.1, on the reverse strand, counting down.
TTCGGGTGTATTATTCAGATTTTCTGGATAACGCTTTTCGTGTCATTTTCCTCATATGCAAATACATTTCTTCAGTCCCCCGTTATATAATATAATATAAAATGATTCACTGAGCGTGCTCGCCCTATTTAAACTTAAAAGTGGAGTGTCTCGTTAACGGGATGGCGGAAATCAAAAATGTTGACGCCAAAATGTGTTTGAAGTAATACACCGTATATGTATGGAAATTTGAATGTAGGTTCTCATTTAAAAAATAAAAGTTAGTATCGCCACAAGATACTCTTCAAATGTTGTGAAAAATCTAAGTATACGAAAATATCGGTTTTAACTATCCTTAAAAATTCCAAAAATCAGAATTTATGTATACAAAACATTTTACCAAAAAAAAAAAAAAAATTGATTAGCGCGCTTAGTGAATCACCCTGTGTATTTTTAATATACAACTTTCGTGATATTTGTAAAGCCCGTATACATAAACAGCACTATCATTAACGTATTCGGTGTTGCATAAGGCCAGGAGACATTAAATTTGGAATATAAATTATGGTTGATACGATTCATTCGTGTAAAAAAAATACGGTATTTTTGACAGTAACAAAAACAACTTGAATTTTTTTTTTTTTTTTTTTAATATAATGATTAGTAATTTAAAATCGCATTCAAATGATGTAGTCGTTTAGAAAATGGTTGTCTTAATTTTTGTTCGTCGTACAAATAAAGCCGGTATCGTTTACCTTGCATGCGAAATATGAAGTATTTTCTGAGAGAGTCGTTGGTTATCTGCATCATCAAATGCAGATAAATTATTTTCAAGAATCGTCTTTATACGGGGTTTTTATACATTTTAAAATATCTACCTACCCCTGCTTATTAAAAAAAATGCAAATATCTTTTGCCTAACTTTAACATTTTATCGTTGTTAATTGGATCTTTTATAACTTCTATAACGGCGTCTTCTTCTTATTTACTTCTTCAAAACCCATTAATTATTGTTTACACAGAGTTTTTGCCTTATAAAGGCTAGTGTATCCGCCTGGAAATAATGCTTGTAACTAATAGGTACTCGTACACTTGTAAACTTGTATGGGCTTTATCGCCTAATATTTTAAATACGTTCTAATATTGAGCCGTAATTACAACAACCTCGTTCCTGCGTAGTCAATTCTTTTGAGATATACCCATACTTTATAATTGAGTTTTAATATTTACACTGCAGAATGCATGCCGCAAAGAAACCAATAAACATTTACAAAGTCAGCATAATAAATATTACATTATTTGCAGATACATACTAGGTATAATATTATGTAAATACGAATTACTTAACTGTATTTATTCTATTCAAACGAGTAATAATTGCAATGTTCAAAATTTAAATAACCGTTTTTTTACGATCTTGTAGCAATTTGATTGCGTCTCTAAATTTGAGGTTTTTTTTAAACCGCTATGCACCTAATAAATGTTTTCCAAGACTATTGAAATTATAAAGCATTTCGTACAACTGAATTTGTTATTCCAAAAAATCAATAACCATCAGGGACAAACATTACCCACCCAAACCTAATTAATTGAAGAACTTTTGGATAGAACGTACCGATACACTACAGTTCTGGTTTACCTATTTTGAAACTTGACTAAAGGGTATCGGACCAAAGTTCAAATAAATCGAATTGTGTAAACCGTGAGTCTACAATTATATACGCAATGGCCGTGGCATTCATAATACTCATATTAGTATAAAGTATAAGTAGTAGTGCATAATACTGTCGAAAAAGTACTGTAGTGACTACATATCAATATAATGCTGAATAATTCAAAATATAATTAAACCTAGGTACCTGTTCAAATATTTTCCTTGAAAAATCAAGTAGATATTTGACATTACATGTTATACATGATTTACAGAATTGTATGTCCGAACAAAGGTCGGTCTCTGTGCGGATGCTATCGTAGTATTATCATAATGCACGGTACACAATAACCAAACGCGGGAAGACGTTTATTAATAATAAAAAAAAAAAAAAAAATACGCACACCGTGATTACGTGGATTCGTCAAAAAACATAAAAAAAAAATATAATAAAAATACTTTTATACTTTTCAAAGAGTACAAATATGCATACGAACGCGAATAAATTGAAAATAAAATCGCATTCACTGTGCCAAAACGTAGTTCCATATTATTCGATTCGTTTCTCTCAGAACGTCCGTATACTGCGCAGCCGCACTGCTACTACGGATATCAGATGATAATAATAATATAATCTGTGCCTCTCCCGGTTGGGCATGGTTTGTCGGTATTTTCGCAATGACTCAATAAACAATATTACATAAATGCATTTTTAGTATTATTCCTCGGGTAGTCGTATCTAAACCTAGGAAATGAAACAATAACAGGTCTAAAGTCGCGGGAAAAAATACACTAAACCCCCGCAACAACCTGCATACTAATGTTTGCATACTAATCAAAGTCGGTTTGAAAAACCAATCGGGGGCATAAGTTATCGTACGAGAAAGAGTGAAGGAGAACAAGGAAAATAAACGTACACAACTTTAACTGTATGATATTTTAATATAATATACATTATATTTCCTTGTAATTTTGATATATTTCTTTCCCATGCTCCAGTAACACGGTATTTACAATCAGATTTTAGCGAATTTCGCTGCTCGTGACTGCTCATAATAAATCAAAACGTTTATATGGTAAAATAAAAAGCGGTCGTCATGTTGTCGGGCTGTATATAATATGACCTCAAGTTTTATACGTTTTCTTTCTCTCTCTTTTTTTTTACAGTTTTTATTCGTTAAACACAATTTCAAATATTAAAAAAACACGAACGACCTTGACATTTCAGAACTTTAGAAAAAAAAGGTCGAATACCTGTTATGTATATTATATTTTGGTTCAACGTCGAATTCCATTTCATCTCCACAGACCCGCGGTGTGTTACAAAAACTGTATAATATTTTGATCTTTTCCGTATTCGTTCCAATATTTTACCAGAAATATTGTACGGATCTGAAACATGAATACTGAGAATAGCAGAAGCAATAAATTGTTGGTAGGTATTTGAAAGAAAAATATTGCGAAATATCTTTGGACCAGTAAAGCATAACATAACCGGAAATTAAGGACAGACAGGGAAAAAAAATAGAAGAGTATAATAGATAAAAGAAAAATTATTTTTGTAGATAATTTTAGAGATCATCTAAAAAAGAGGTCTGTGGTGAAAATAAACAAAACAAAACTCTCAACTGCGGATACCACTACTTCACTGCTGTAACATAACTTAAAAAGGAAAAGACAATTGGAAAAATTGAGGAAGAGGTGGGAAGGCGTAGTATAACAGTAAATTATGAGCTCTAGGAGGTGAATCGAATTGAAGGACGATTTCAGTGATGAATTTCTGGATGGATGTCTTATAATAATAATATAATAATTATTTTTAAAACCACTAAACCAGATATCTTGTGGTTTCCGAATTAATATTTTGATTATTGAATAATTAATGGTCTCTATATCGCTACATACGTACGTCTATAAAGAACGTTCGATACAAATGTCACGAGGAGGATCGATTTTTTAGATTCTACATAGAACTCGAAACATTGATGATGGACGGAGATTCCCGTGTTAAATCTATTAGAGAAAGTAATTTGAAACACTGCTCGAGTTTCAAATTGAGCGTTCCGTTCCAAAACTTATATCGTGGCCGAAGATTCTGTGCAAATGTTGTTTTTCGACATTGCACGAGCCTTAATAGCACTTTTCGGTTGATTTCAATACTCGATAAAAATAGACTCACGATACCACCAGTTACGTTTTTCTGGAATTCCAGACACACATACTTACTTACAGACAGGCATATTTAATAATTTATTTCTTCCTTCGTCGTCATCGCCGTATTTCCGACGATCCAACTGTATTAATAGACTGATGCGGCGCTTTGTATATGCAATATAAAAAACAATCGCGGCTATAATATGAATGACACGCCGTGTTATTCATTTACTATAATTATAAATTTCTCTTCCAGACATATCTATACTATCAATGTGTGTGTGTGTGCGTGTGTGTGTGTGTGTGTATGTGTGTGTGTGCGTGCGCACAGTCTGGTTTCGAGTCTTCGTTTATGAATAATCCCGATTGTTGTTGTCAGCCATTATTTTCATTCTCCGTCACCAGCATAATAAATTACATGATGATATGTTATCGTTTCGATGTGTTGCGTGGTTGTCTTACACAAATAATAATGATAACGGAAAACAGAATGCGAATATCCAGAGTACTTAATAAAACGACAATTTACCAATATAAACACAATAAACAATCACGCCGACAGTGAGAAAAGGAACTGATACTGTTTGGGGATTGTTGAGTAAGTAGTGGGATAATGGAAGATTAAAACAAACAAAAAGGGAGCTGATACTGAGGATAGGAACGGCCACTAATGTAGGTGAGAAGTTGGAAAGGTAAGATACATAAGGTTATTTCACTTATGTCTGTAAGCAACGATAAACAATTGCTTGACGAAAGATACATAATTTGAAGTGTTGTAATTTTTTTTCGATTTTTATTTAAATTTAATTTCAAAACATTTATAAAAAAAAAAAAGTAGTCCGATTATTTCGAAAATTTTATAACGTCTAGGTAAGTCTGATATAAGTATTATTACCAAATTTCAAGTCTCTATGTGAATTTGTAACCGAATAACACCAAAAAAACTCTAAAAAAATTTGTAATTCTTTAAAAACTCAAAAGTTCTGGCGATAATACCGTAAGAAAGTAAATAAAAAAAGCAACAAAAAAAGTATTTTGTGATTTTTCGATTAAATAATTTTTTCCGGTACAAAACGTCGTCCGTGTTTCTATAAAATAATGAAGTCGTGAAATTGTACGTTTTCCTAAGTTTTTTCTCACTTAAGTGCTTTTATTTATAAAAATGGCGTCGAAAATCAAAAAATGACCTTTTTAAAGTACCATCTAGACAACTCGAGCTATCAGAAAAGTTGATACACGTAAACATCGGGGCAAGTTTACTAGGATCAAACGTATCCACAAGCTAGAACAAAGAAAGAATGAAAATAAAATAAACATCTTAGTAAAACCATTAGCTCCCTCGCAACGCTCGGAATCTAAAAGTATAAAACATAATATTATAGTAAAACTCATTTCTCATTCTGCTCAGGACCAAAAGTTATTAATCAAGTTCGCTTTATTTAAAATCTGAATTAATATTACTAATAGGTCATCTGAGAATAAAAAATTTTTATCTATTGATTTATCGAAGAATCTCTATTTAATAGATTTTTGTGTTGAAAAATGATTATCTTTTGAAGCTTACTACGAGGTTTCGAAGTAGCTAAATAAAATGCAAAATAAAAACAAAATAAAAACTTGTCCCGTTTTTCGACGTTTTTTTTTCGATTTTTCTCAATTACTAAAAAAAAACTTAGAGGAACGCCAAAAATTTGACCTCCTAAACGCAACAACTAGACTAAAATTGTCTACCAGCTGGTTGGAACAAGATTTCCGGCAGAAAAATCGTGTACAGACTGAAATGAAAACACACGTCGTAGCAAAACCAATACGCTACGCTCAGAATCTCAAAAAATAAATAATAAACTAAGTTTGAAAAAAAAGTAAACAATTTGATATTAAGCAATATATATAACAGAAAATAAGTATTATGAAGTTTTTTCGGATCAATAACAAAATATACACATACAATAACTCGCGGAATAAAGAAGAGAACGGAACGATATACATAGGGACGTGAACTGATTTTATAAAGCAAACGGAAACGTGATTCTAGTCACAAACTACAATGCGTACAATGTGTATGTACGTCGTACACACACCGTTTGGGAATATGTGTGTACAGGGTGAATCTTCTATCGTATTATTAACCGGGTACGAAGGTTTCGAGTTCGCGAGTTCAATTTGTCTGTACGCGAAATTCGGCCGATTGTATACTATTTTTTTGAAAAATTACGCTATGTTCCTAACTGTTTTTCTATTTAGTTAAAAAAAAAAAAACCGATAACGAATGATGATACATATTTATTTTTTGTTTTTTTTTTTTTTTTTTTTAATTTCCGGGCTACAACGAATCCAAATCGTATTCCGTATTCAATAAAATAAATAAATAAATAAATAAATAATAATAATGATGCGTCCAAAAAACACTCAACGCTATAACATTATAATATACCCTTGTATTAATGATATACTCTACGCCCTACGCGTTTTTTCCACCCGAACGACTGTTGACGATGTACAAAAAAAAAAAAAAAAAAAATACTCCACTTATAACACACCAACACAAACACCGCAGTTCACTATAAATATCAAGTTTACAGATTTTGAAGTGCATACCGGTTTAACGGTACACTAAAAAATAAATATCGGTAAATAGTGAGCGTTCCCGTTGAATATTCATTCGATGCAATCGATTCGATCACGACACTATAACAATAATATGATTTCGGTTGTAACACATCGTATACCTATTATAGTATTATTATGCATTGATGATCATGTTTTCACATCGTTCGCCAAATATCGTATACAAAGTATGTATTGCAAACGCATTGAACTAAAAACGGAAATAGAAAAGCTGTCCTGAAGTAGGACACAGAAGGGAATTTAATGTATATCTGCAAGCAACGATAAACCATTGGTGACGAAAAAACGATTCTGAACGGAGTTCGGTTGATAGTGATGCTTTGTCAACACTATATGTGCCGTATTACGGTAAAACAATTAAATAGGCATTATACGTTGTCTTTAATGATGTATTTTTTTTTAAACTATACCGATTGTCCCGTTTTTCCGACGTTTTTCTCGGTTTTTCACATTTGCTGTAGAACTCTCGGGAAAATAAAAAAAACTACCTCCCTAAAGTATCTTCCCAGTCAGATTTCCTTTCGGGAAAAGTGCTACCGTTATAAATCGGATCGAAATTGCCGGTAGAAAAGTTGTTCAAAGCCACGGCTGTTTGACGAAAAGCGTCACGGAGGAGCGGACAACAAGGGAAGGCGATATCGTAGAAGAGGCAGACCGAGAACGGAGTACGCGCGAAAAAATATGTATCAACGGCACAACACGAACGAAAGAATCAAGTGACGAAATGGAAGCGTGTGGACATTTTCGGCGGACCAATCGGATGATATTGAAAACGAAATGGACATTCAGAATCGATTAGATTTACCGGCGATTCAGAGATAAAAACAAGATGGAAACGAATGCTCGTGATTATTATTGCTCGTGATTATTTTGGCCGACGGTTGGCAAGATCGGTAAAATAACGCCCGGGTACGAAATATTGCGCGATAACGTTGCATAATACCTACGCAACAGTTATAATGTTCTTATCGACTTTTAATAGTTCCTATTCCAACGCGACTATAATCAAATCATCGATCGCGCGGACGGTTACAAAAACCTTACGACCCTAGCCCGGGTATCATTTTTTTGCAAATGACACGGACAACAATTATTAATGATAATCATAATAATAATAAAGTTTTATTTCCGACTGGAGTGAAAACTTTCGGTATTTACCTAAAAACCATTTTTTTTTTTTTTTTTCCGTTACCGTAAAAAACAGAAACCGTAAATTCGACTCGTATGCTACAAATTTTCGGCCGGGTACGTTTGTTTTCTTTGCAAGTTGGTTGGAAATTTATAGCGAAACACCATCCGAATAAGTTGATACTTTTAATTTAATTTAATTTTTTTTTTTTTTTTTAACTCATCAAAAAAGTATGGAATTCCACCGACAAGTTAAATGCGCTACGCTATGAACAATCCAACGACCGTATTATTATATTAATGGTAACTATAATATTATTCGTGTTATTCACGGGTAATAAATAATTCATAATAAGGCACAACGATTTTTATTAACGTTGTACGAAGCAGGAACTGTTTTTTAGTGCATACGGTGATCACTCACCGTATGAGACTTAATTGTTATAGGTACCTGAGTATTCGTTTTTTTTTGTTTTTTTTTTAAAAAAATGTTAATAAAAAAATTCGTAAAAAATGTCATCAGTAAAATGTATAGTTTCGCGATCCATTTATATTGTGAATATTATGACGCATTTGTTGGTTCACATTTTTTTTTTTTATATTTTCGTCTTTGTAAGCAACTTTTCTACTAGTTCCAATAAAAAAAACGACAAATAAGTTCTAGTTGGTGCATTTAGGGAAGTATTTTTTTTATTTTCCTTCAAGTTTTCGTTATCCCTGTGGAAAACCGGAAAAAATCGAAATAAAAACGGGCAAGTTTGTGGTAATAACGACTTTAATATTTTGATTTTTTTTTTTTGTTCTAATTTGATTGAAAATAATTGTAGATACTAGAATACTATTATTGGCCTCAGTTTCTAGCCGTAATACAATTTACATATCGTTCTGACGATTGTTCAATTATAATAGGCGTTTTGCACTTTCTAGTTTTTTTTTAGTTTTTATCTGGTTTTGTGTAGATAAGACTGTTTTGGCTAATGCTCGGCAGTGTCGGCTCTTTTTTATTTACAGATTCCGAACACAACGAGGAATGTATTTTTTCCACGCTATGACGAGTACTTTTTTTTTTAATTTTGGTAAAATCTTCAATCTAGTTTTGTGTAAATTTGGTTTTGATTCTATTGAGTAATAATTATTGAACCGTCCCACGGCCACGTTTGCCGTTATTTCGACAGTTTTTATTTTACCTATAATTCGATGATACATGACATACATGTATGTGTGTTTCGCGCGGGCGGAATAACAGCGTATTGTGAAATGTTGAAAATATTGCAAATGAAACCGTTTCACACCGTTAAACCGATGCGTTTACGATGCGCCGGGAAAAAAAAAAACCAAAATTAAATTTACCCGAAACTTTCGTAGAAAATCGCCGGTTCGTGATAAACTAATCACCCTGTACAGTTACAGTAACATACCCTGTATAGTTTATCGGACGCTGAGAAATTGTTCTTTTTTTTTTATTTTTATCGCCCTGCCGGCCCGCCGGCATCACAAACCTCGGGCGTAGTACTTCGCAATAGCACAATGCACCTCCGTTTTTCTCCCGTGAGAAAATCGCGTGTACACCGGTGAATATAAAGTGTATATTTTTTTATTTTTTTTTTATAAATAATAATCGTACACACGTAGGTGTGTATACAGGTACGTTTTGTGATTACGGTTTATTAAACATTAATCGCGTGTTATACGGTATGAATGTTTAAAATTCCTATTTAGGTTATTATTTTAATCCGTACCTGCACGTATGGGCGAAATGTATAATACAGTAACGGCAAGATTTTGAGCACGGCGAGAGAGACCTGTTATATTGCCGTACAACGGGAGTAATGCCGTGCAACAATATTGCGTTTGGTTGGCGATTTCGAACGACACGGTCGAAAATAACGCGTCCCGAGCGATACGATTTCGACGGTTGCCGGTGTACCTGTACCCTGCGGTAATGTTGTATGCGTGGACGGATTTTAAAATATCTAATAAATGGGCTACATTAATTTTCTTTGCGGAAATATTGTAAAAAGAATCAGATGACAAAGTAGGTGCCGAATAAAAAGGTTTGAAAGAAAAAAAAAAAAAAACAACAAACAATTATATCCGTTTCCCGTCACAAAACTACGTGCTAAAAGTAGTATAAAATATGTATATGTATCGGATTTTCGCGTACATCTAAACACCGGAAAGTTTGTGCGATTGGGTATATAATTTAGTAATTCGTTTCTTTACTCGTTTTTATTGATATAAATTGAATATTAAACATATTGTCACTAATAACGTATAACAGTGTCGTATTTAGAAGGGGCGATGGGAGTCGATCGCCCGGATGCCAAATTCCGAGTCCCTAAATGGGGCGCGGTCACTAGAGGTTAAAATTTTTTCAAAGTGAATCGATACTAAAATGAAACAATTTTTTTTTTTTTTATTATTATTATATTAGACTTATATTGAGATATTATATTTAAAAATAAAAAATAGTGATAACTGATAAATGATAACATGTAACATACTTGTTTTGCTATCAAAATGATTTATGTTTCTGTCCATTCTTGGTCCTCGTACTCTATTGGTGCCTGCCATAATATATTATTTATAACTAGGCATATTTATAACATATTCTATTTTCACAACACTCCTCCGGTTAAATCACGCTACTAACAATAATATTGAAATGCGATAGGTGATAACCTCAATTTTATTTGAGTTTTTTTTTCAAATAACTTATTTCTTATTTATCTAGAAAAGATAAAATTATACTTACCGAGGTAAAAAGAAACAACGCTTCGCCAATGGCCATTCCTAGTTGAATTAAAATTCACAATTTTTACCGATTATTACACATTTTTTTAGTGTATCGTGCATTCATTATTCAACATCCGATCGACGGTTTCTCAACAACAGGCGTTTTAACACACACATAAAATGTGTGAAAAAGAAAACTTCCGCGTAACGCGATAGGGAATTCGTTGTGTTATAAATCGAATATAATATTGAAAATAGAAACATCTGTTGGTAAAAAAAACCTATTTACGCTTGTCGCACACTACGTCGGATTTTGTAGAAACCGAAAGTTACTTTTCCAATTAGTTGTTTCAAAAAAAAAAAAAAGATTTTATTAATTAAAAATGAATGATAGTAGCGACGAAGAAGAACAAATGGTGTTTAGCGTGTACATTAGCACTTGCTGATGAAAGAAGGAAACAAATGTATAAAAAAAAAATACCGTGGCGGGTTCACGGAGACAAAAGGAAAAGAGCGACGAAACGGCAGCTTAATACATTATTACGTACGTTTAAAAAAGATAACCAGAATTTTTTCCGATGAGTTATGAAAAACGTTGTGAACTATTGGATGTGATCGTGCCAGATGTACGAAAACAGGATACTCGAAACGCTACGGAACGGTTCGGAATCGGAATAAATATTCTTTGTAAGATATCACGGCCGTTCCGTTCCGTTCTGACGTGACGATCCCGATCCGATCCGAACTAATGTGCGGAGACCCGTTTAAACGCATGCAATCGAATTTTTATCGATTGTTCCGATCCGTTCCGGTATAGTGTGCGGCAAGCTTTATGCATTCAAATGTTCAGAACGTTATTTTTTATAAAATGCCTATTTTGAAGATGTTTTAGAGTGATTAAATGCATAATAGATTTTTTTTGAGTTCGTTTATTTTTTTTTTTTCTGTAGATAAAAATGAAAAATTTAATTTTCTCTAAATATAGATGTTACCCTCAGAGAAAAGCAAATTGAAAAAAAAAAAAACTGTTCGAAAAATTGAATATTTATCAACAACTCTTGAATAACGCGTCGAGCGCGGTGCCACAACCCGTATAAATGATGAGTTTAACTATTCAAATCACACTTTTACGGACATAATATAATAATACATTTGACGGGCTGAACACCTAGTGTTTGTTTTCGTCGAACAATTTTTTACCGCGATAAATCAATGAAATGTACGTTTAAATTTACGCGTAAAATTTAATTAATTAGCGTTTAATTTCCAACCACTTTTCCGTCGAGGGAAATTTATTGTTTTTGTTTGAATGTTTTTTTCGCGTGTATCTCGGTGGCTATCTGCAGTACACAATATTATTTACAATAAAAATACATTGTTACTGCAGTGTGCACTACACCGGGCACGGCAATTAATTAAAACTAAAAAATTTAGAAGCCTCATTAAATAGGTAGGTACCTGCCTATTAACAGACCCGTCACAAGATCGTTGTATCATACGCGTGTACGCCTCGAACGAAATTAATTGTAGCATAGGTAAATAAATCCTAATCGCGTCTTAATTAAAATGATGCGTGTTCAAATTACCGTGATTCCGCGATATTAAAAAAAAATATACGAATAGGTAGGTATAAGTGTGTAATATTTAATTAAGTATTATATTCGTTTAATATTATCCGGAACATTATAATATTGTCGTGACGATTAATCCGAATAGTTTCCGTCTCGGTTCGTTACTTACCGTGCCATCTAGCGGTCGTTTACCGAAACGTCATTTTCGCGTTGTACCTTGTCGAAACGGTCGTTACTATGCCTAATGTTATTATGAAAACGATTATGTTACTAGTATTATGGTAGTATTACAAACTTTGTAGCTAGAGGCCGGATTTATATTCTTTTGTAATCCACAAAAAAGCGCTTATAAACACAAAATAAACCCAGAAAAAAAAAACATTTAAAAAAGTAAAAATGATAGATGGGGTTTCAAATTCTGCATCCAACGACACTCAATTTTTGAATTAAATTACCATTATTAACTACAAAAATGATTAACACATAAAATGTTATTTCTTTTCAATAAAATCGTACGTATTAAAAAAAAAAAAATATTAATACTTTTTATTAACCATTTTTGTAGAGCTAGAAAAATGTATTTATTAATTAAATCTTTTCGTGGGGAGGACCATTAAGCCCCTGTTTTTAATTTTGAGTTTTTATAAATTTGTTAAGTAATTTTTTTGCAAGGCTTTTTGATGTTTTCTATTGCGTTTCTGTGGATGTTAAGAACGTAAAAATCCGCTATCTACTCATGGCTAACCAATAGATAGTTACTGACTGTGGTTATAGCCGTAATGCCTACTGGCATTAATTTGGACGCGTTCTATTGCATCCCGGAGACAAAAAAAAAAAAAAAAAAAAAAAAAA